>CABFOQ010054949.1:0-14871 GCA_900660455.1 Gephyroberyx darwinii | reverse complement strand
TTAACAATCACTTCCTCAATCACTTCCATTACAGCCTCTGTAACTGAGAACTGAGCATGGGTCAAATGACAATCCTTTCATGAGGCTCAGAGGAGTTCAGCGACACATGCACACACTCACACACACACCACTCAAACCAAATACAGTGCAAATGAGAAAACAGTAACTGCATTCAGACTATGAGGAACCACATTTTCGACATAGTGTCCATGACATTGTCCATATTGTTGAGCTAATGATTTGAGCTGTCCTACAGTGATCCATGAAATATCAGATTATTGTTATCATTGTTAGGTCACTTGTGTTTACAATATCTATGAAATCTAATACAAACGCATGCACACACACAGACACAGACATATCAGGGGCCATATGGCATAATTCAAACTTATGAGGGGCTGTATAGACCATAATTGAAACTTACCTCTCGTACATAATACCGAAAACCATTATACACTACTGACCACCTCTCATATACACTACTGAAAACCTCTCACTGAAAATGTCATGGATCCTGGCAGCAGTTCTTCCTCATAGCCTGTCTCCCTCATCTCCGCCCACCGACCTAGTTTCCCCCTCCTGCTTGTCACCTGTTCCTGCCCAGCCTATCAGAGGATTCACTCAATTCCAGCCTCCACACCTAAATGCAGTTTGTAATCACATTTAGTATAAGTAGAGACCTGTTCCTGCAATTTCCTCCCAGAACGTTTTAGCTTGCCTAGATGTAACAGCCTGAGTATCGGACCTGTTATTTGCCAACCTGTTTTGAACCCGTTTTCGAACCTGTGCCTGTTTTCTGACCAGCCTTTTGCCTGCTCCCTACTGATCCTGTCTGCCTGGTCTCGACTCCAGCCTGCTTTCTCCTGACTACGTTTTTGCCTGCTGTTTTTGGTACCTTAGCCCTGTTGCCTGTTTGGTATTGACCTGGACTGTCCTGACTACATTTTGGACCTCACACTAATAAATTGGTGTTGAATTTTTACTAACGTGTCTCTTCTTCTCTGCGTGTGAGTCCCAGCCTGTTTGCCTGACAAAACGTTCTGGTCAAACATGGACTCAGCAGAGTTGAACCAGCTCCGCCACGCTATGGAGAAGCAAGGGGACCTTGTGGGCCAGCAGCAGAAGGACATCCAGAGGCTAGCTGCTGCCATGGACAATCTTTGCACTCAACTTCAACAGTTGCAGACTTCTACGGGCCAACCAGCTATCCAGCCTTCCCAACCAGCTGCACCCACTGCTGTTAGTGCACCAGCTCAGGAGCCTAGACTACCACCCCCTGAGGAGCCTGGAACCTGTCGCTCGTTCCTCTCCCAGTGCTCATTAGTTTTTGAGCTACAGCCTGCCACTTTCCCTACCGACCGAAGATTGCCTACATTATCACTCTGCTGGTGGGCAGAGCCCGAGAGTGGGGGACCGCTCTCTGGGACACCCGCATCCCAGTCTGTTCCAGTCTAGATACTTTCACTGCTGAGATGAGGCAGGTTTTTGACCTTTGACCTCTATTGTGGCCAGGGGGGTCATTACATCTCCTCCTGTCCGGTAAAAGACAGGGCTCACTAGTAGGTCAGAGGGTACTGGTGAGCACTACTACACAACAGAACACCTCTAACCCCCGAGCCATTCTCCATGCTACCCTGTTCTGGAGAGATAAACATTACACGGTCCGTGTATTAATTGACCCTAGAAATTAAAGTTTTATTGATTCTGCTTTAGCCAAACAGATCGGGATAACTTCTGCTCCACTCCAGACACCCCTCGAGGCCAGTGCTCTCAATGGTAAGGTTACCATCGGCTTGCCACAGCCCTCACATTGACTGGTCCCTTAATATTATTTTGGGATGGAGTCCCTATTGCCATTCATATTTTTGATGTCTGCTCAAACAATGTGAGGTTTTCAGGGTGCTGGCAGCCCCATTGACCTCTCTGACCTCTCCTGCAGTCCCCTTGGGACGGACCACGGCAGCTGAAGACGCCTTCTTGGATCTTAAGGTACGATTTACCTCTGGCCCCATCTTGGTTCTCCCTGATCCACACCTCCAATTTGTGGTAGAAGTAGACGCTTCTGGGACAAGTGTAAGGGCAGTCCTGTCACAAAGGTCCCCTAAGGATAAGAAGCTCCATCCTTGTGCGCTCCTTTCACACCATTTAACACCCACAGAGCGTGACTATGATATAGGGAACCGAGAGCTCTTGGCTGTCAAGATGGCTCTTGAGGAATGGAGACATTGGCTGGAGGGAGCAGAGGTTCCTTTCCTAGTATGGACCGATCACAAGAATTTGGAGTACATTCGCACTGCAAAGGGGCTCAATGCCCGTCAGGCTTGCTGGGCTATATTTTTTTTGCCTGTTTTAATTTTTCCCTGTCCTCTTGCCTGGTTGTAAGAATACTAAACCTGAGGCACTGTCTTGCCTGTTTTCCCCCCCTGAAACCCCATCTGAACCGGACATGATTCTCCCCTCTCTTGACTACGTTTTGGATCTTACACTAATAAATTAGTGTTGAACTTTTAGTAGCGTGTCTGTCTGCGTGTGAGTCCCAGCCTGTTTAATTGACAGAAAAATACATACATGTATGAGTGTGTTTCAAGTGTGTGTGAGAACATGTCACTGAAACAGAAGCCTTTTCACTGTAACTAAGTACTTTGCATAAAAATAAAGCAGAAAAACTATATAAATGCATTTTTAAATCCTTTTGTGGTATAAGATTATGTGGAAAAAGTCATTGGGTTTGAATACTTTTGTAAGCCACTGTTTAAAATTCACTGTCACCCACTAAGTGAAAGAAAGTACTGTTGAAACATTGTATGTGGTATTTTATTGTTTGTGGATTTACCAAAGTAGTAGTAGTGCTTGGCTTCAGGTCATCTGGATTGATAATAGAAATAAGAGGCCAGTGTTAGCAACATCATTGGATCTCTTTGAGTCACACTGAGTGCTATTTAGAGTACTTCTGAAAAAGTTTTCAATATCTTCCAGCATTACCTTTTACATTGAATAATGAACAATGAATTTGAAAAAAAAGCAAGAATCATTTGAAAAATCATGATTATTGCATTCATGGCCTTTATTGTTCAGTGTCAACAAGTTGTATGTGCTCTGGTTTAGGGAGGGTTCTTCCTGAATCATCTAGAAAAAAATAAACAATAGATGTCCTGTTTCATGGACATGCTTTCCTGTTTTCATGAGTTCATGTGAGAGGTTTTTAATTTTCAGTAGTGTATGTGAGAGGTCAGAGGTTTTCAGTAGTATGTACGAGAGGTAGACTAAGTTTAAATTATGTGCTCTACGGTCCCTCACACACACACACACACACACACAAACATATAGTGCAGTCGTTAGCATGTTACACAGCACCACAGCTTATTTACAGCATTAACTATCAGCTATCGCTCTCTTCCCCTTGTGTACAGCATACCTCAGTGGTTCCCAGACTTCTCCAGATATCTCCCTCTGGACCACTTAATGGTTGACCTGTCTGGTGCTTAGCGCTTGTTATGTGTGCCCTGAGTATGTTGGTGATTAATTAAAGACATCTATCTGGAGCTCCGGAGGGGCATCAAGATGCTGTTTGAGAGATTAGTGGCTGGAAAGGTGTTGGGAAGCCTATAGCACTGTAGACCCTCAGGATAAATACTGTACATTCTGAGAGATCACTACACTATAATGCACTACACAATTTGAGTTTCCATTCAGTGCCATAGCTTATTATTCATTGTTCACACTGTGGAGGGTTCTAAAACCTGATTGAAATTTCTCAAAAATGTTATTATTATTCATGAAAGAAACTAACTGAGAGGAAACAACTTTCTCCTGAAAGAACGGACAGTTTTGGTCTATAGTTGCTGAGATTAGCTTTCTTTAAAAGAGGTTGAACTATGGCATGCTTAAAACAAGGGGCAAGAGCAAGAGGTGAGGCAGCTGTTAATGATTGACACGATGGTAGGACCTATTATTCCCAGAACCTCTTTCAGCAGCATAGTAGGAATGATATGATAGGCAGCAAGGTGATGAAAAACTAGATTGAAAATAAATGTTAGAAAATATGCTCATGCAGTTCATTGTGCAGAAGCATGCACAGAATTATAAGAAGATATGTCGTTATGTGGCGAGTATGGCGTTAGGTCAAAGTACCATGAGTGCATAAATTGTTAGCATGGGGGGCTTGAATGATTGAAGACTCTAATTAATTACAATTTGGGGATCACAAGGAAACTTATTCCTATTTTCAAAAGCTACACTGTCAAATCAGTGGTTATTATTCATTCTGATGATAACAAACTGTGACTCTGACTATTAAAAACTATTTGTTCCATGCTTATATTTGGGACAATGTGGGGATTTTCAGGTAGGATTTGCAATGACATCTATGAAATCATTTCCGATAGAGAGCAACATTAAAAATAGAAATATTTAAATCGCCAAATACCAACAGAAAGCAGCTCACAAGGGTTTTAAAACATTATAGAGCTATTCAGAGTTCATTTGGCTCTACATATCTATAAGTCATTTCTCTTAAAGAATTCACTCGACCTTTATTGTATACACACCAGGCTGGCTAGTGATTGCATTTTTTGTCAGTCAGACGTTACAACTATGTAATGAAATAGTTTGGTGCAACTGAGAAAAGGCTTACTAAGCTTACAACAACAAAGTGACATGGGAGGGGCCTTTAGATCATGGAGATTTCATTCCATCCACATCAAATGTGAAAATATGGTGTAGAAAAAAATCTCTCTCTCTCTCTCTCTCTCTCTCGCTCTCTCTCTCTTTGTTAATTCTGTTCTTGTGTCCTTTCATCCATAATTAAAATAACAAGCAACTAATTACTTTTGAATAATGTCAAGCCAGTGAGGCGGGTGGCACAATCCCTCTCCATAATTAAAGTGCACCCAAGAGTTTTGGCAGACATTTCCCTCATAGCCACATCACTTTGCATTGTTTTCAGTGAATCCTTGTACAAGCAAACTCCTCCAAATACCTCAGAGATAAACCAGGGTTTGAATGTCAGCTAGCTTAAGATGCTCGGGGCTTGAGTTAGTTAACTAAGGTTTAGAAATGCAACACAGTACCCTCCGAAGTGTCCTGAGGGCAGAAAACATTGTAGCAGGGATGAATACAGGGATGAAACAATCAGGGCATTCTCTTTCACTGGATGCCAGAGCAAGAAACTGTGCAACAGCGAAAATGAATATGTAATGAAAGATTGATTGATGGTGATAAATCTGCATTATTTACTGTGAGCCGTGACACGGCAGATGTTTTCAAATATCCACCACCCCACATTGTTTTCAAGGAATACCCTCTGGGTGACCACACAAAATGGTGTTTTGGAAGAAACACCGGAGAAGGTCTTTTCTTTATTTCTATCTAGGAAAACAGAATTTCCATCTAGGTTTTGCCCTACACTTCTCTAACAGTGGAGTATGGAAATCACTTTTGCTGGATATTCTACAATATGCCTGAGAAAGGGGTGCAAAACCCTCCAGGGTTTTAAGCAGTCTCCATATCAAAAAGACAAAAGCTATACCAGTAGTTCATAGGTTATATAGGCATATCATGTTCACATAATACACTGCAGATGCGTGATATTTGATTTTAATGCCTAACTTAGATTTAATGCTTATACATCACGAGGTTTAAGCCTATGTCCATTCTTATAACAAATTGCCCCATTTTTACCGTCCTACAATGCTGAGGCTCTAAAACACTGCTTCTGATGACCCTGGGGAACACCCCGGTGTAAAACACTGCCAGGGAAGGCAATTTATCAGATGATATTGCCTCTGTGTAGAGTGAGGGTCCCTGGGCTCCTAAGCTGCTTCCTAGCATGGACTATTGGGTTTGGGCCAGTAGCAGAAAGTGGGGGAGGTCTTCTAACTGATCTGTGGTCTGCCACTATCAATCTTAGTGAGATCCCAGTGCTTCAATGGACACAGCTACACTGGGCCTAATGAAGGCCTCATGCTGTGCGCTGTCTGCTGCAGCACAACATGTTTATCTCTGTCAGTGTCTGCTGTGCTGAAGATTAGATGCAGGATAGATACTCACCTCATGGTGGGAATGCTGGTTCTTTTGTTTTGTTTACGGCTCACCAGATATTTATTTGTATTTTCTTCTCATTACGTTATTAATGCAAAAACATGCAAAATATTGATGAAACATCATTTGACATGAGAGTCATGTATGTAAAATATTTTAAAATAGGCCAATGGATCTGTGCCTTTCCGCACACAGAATACCATGATGTGTTGTTGTTTGTGACTATGAACTTTTGACTTGCCCATTAATGACTAATTGGTCTGCACCTGGCATCCTGTTGTCGTTCAAAACATATTTTACATAATTGATACCGCATCTGCACAGAATGTCTCCTTCCACCACGGCCTCCTCTCTCTCTCTGTGCTGTTAATTATGGGCTATATTGGGAGAAAGGTTGAAAGTTGTTGATGTGTAACAGATATAACGTACATCTATATTATCATCTGTTTTTTCATTATGTCTCTTTAGCTGCTGTTTATCTTTCATGACCAAAGTCCAGTTTCACCGGGGCTAATTTTCACTTTCAATGGCTGATATCCAGCCTTTTCTCTCAGACTCTTATTACATTTCTGTGAAACATTTCTTTAATGTGTATTCAGGTTATTCAACTGTTATCCCATTGGGTACACTAACAAAATAAATCTGAGAAACACACAGGGAAAACTGGTAGAAATAAAAAAAAATAGGTATTTATTTCCCTCAGCTGTAGACAGACAGTCTTTACATTACATTACATTACAGGCATTTAGCAGACGCTTTTATCCAAAGCGACTTACAATAAGTGCATTCAACATAGGTAGGCAAGAGAACTACTAGTCACCAGAAATCATAAGTGCATTTCCTTCCAAAACAAGCATCTAAGAGCAGAACCAGTGCTAAGGTAAAAGTGCAATAAGTTAGCTAGCTACTTTTTAATTAAACAAATGAGACAAGTAAGTGAAGCAAATACACAAGTGCTAAGACAAATAAGTGAAGACAAGTAAGCAAGTGTTAAGAGGAAGGGTCAGGGTAGTGTTTCTTCAAGAGGTGGGTTTTCAGCCTGCGGCAAAAGATGGGCAGCGACAGTCTTTCCTGACAGTCTTCCTCATTCTGCACCGTGCCTCCACATAAATGACACGATAATGACATTTCAACAAACTATGACAGGCCAAGGAAGTGTTTGAATAGACCCGGTCACATTGAATCTCGGTACTTCCAGCCTGTTTGTCTTCGATGACAGTTGATGTGGTATCTCTTTCTCATTTCAGCTTGCACAGCGAAAACAGACAATAAAAGACCAGCACCATTGTGTTAGTTGTAATTATGTACTGAGCTACCAGAACACTCAAGTTGTTGGGCTTATTTTATGCTAACTCACTGGTTGCCAAAGTGGTCTCCAGGGACCCTAAGGGGGCTTCCAGGAGCTTCCCCAGTAAAAATGAGTAAATTAATGAGTTTTCATTTCATACGGTTTCATTTTCTGGAGCTTAGCACAATGGGAAACTGCATGAGATTGGTTATTCTGATCATTTCAGTTGTCCCATTGTTATCCCCCCACTTAAAGGAGAGACATTCAAGACATTCTGCATTAAATCATTCAAGCAACAAAAACCTTCTCAGATGGCAGTCGCTGGGACAAAATCATATCAAACTGCGGTTGGCAGATCTATTTGTGGGTCCTTGATATGAAAAAGTTTGGGAACCTCTGTGCTAGGTGACAGTGTATCAGTTTCCTGCGGGATTGGTGGAAGATGAAAAGTTTCAACGGATGACATCCCCTCTGTGTGAGTATGAACAGCTGTGGGAGAGGCTTCTAAGTGGTTTGGTGTAAGATGTCAGCTTTGTTCAAGGAAAGTAGGTTGACTTGTTAATGGTTATGGCATTGTGATGGGCAGACAGCTGCAGAGCTTCAGGAACGGGATTCAGAAAAGATTGTGCATCGTAATGCCTGTTTCTATTAATGAAAGTCTACAATCGGCATCATTCCCAACAGTTTTCAAGTTATCGCTTAGGTGTAGAAGACTACACTCTTACATAACCATTCAATGTATTGCTTAAAATATCTGATTCAAAATGACTTTATTCGCCAAGTAATACAATAAAGATGATTTGTACATTGATGCAAAGACATGACAAGTTTCACAGTTTATACTAACATACATGGTAAGGACAACAGCGCTTCACATACATTGCATAGGGACTGTATAAGAGATATTAAAGACAGGTTGCCACTAGGGAGGGAAGTGCAGCGAGCAACCAGTAGCGCATTAGTTGCATTAAATAAATGACATCCACGTGTTATGCATGTGAGATGTACAAGCTAATATGAACTGATGCCTTATGTTGTAATATTTTTTTCCTTGGTCAAGGACAGCAGAAAAGAGTAGTAACCAGAAAAACATAAGAAATGACGCTCCATTTGCAGGCTTATGAAAAGCTGTGGAAGAGACTGCTCAGTAGCTTTGTGTTAATGTCTGCTTGGTTCCTGTCACCATCTAATTGGTTCATAGTGCTGATGGTTGCTAGTTACATACCTCACTAATGTTCTTCTGTCAGTGGCTATTGGACAGGCTCTTTAGGCAGGTCCCTGTGGTGCAACGTCAGGTTTTATTTTCTCTTATTTTCACTTATTTCCTGGGAGCTCTTTGTGGAATTAGTCTTTTTATTCTTTAGTACATTATTTACAGCTGTTAGGTATAATGAAATTATATTTTTCACTCTTATAATGAGCTGTCATGACTCCAAACCAACCAAGTATTACTTTGGGTTTTCATATAGGAATGTGCTTAAATTTTCTACATGTACAAGACGTGATACAACTGCCATGTTTAATTTCTCAAGTCTCTTTGCTAAACTCTATGACATGGTCAGACCTCTGTGGTCCTACAGTAAAGCTAACATCAGCTCAGCATCCTTGGAGAGGTTAGAGTGGTTTTGCTTTCAAGTGCTTTACCCTTTCTGCAGTCACGGCCTCATTATCCCTACCCCTAATGGCTGGACGGACAGAGGAGCAGGATGAGAACATTTCTAAGCCCTTTGGATCACACTTTCTCCTCGTTGTAGTGTCCAAGCCTATTAGACCACTGTGACACATAGAAATGAGGTCATGTATTCTCTGTGGGGTGATCCATATCCATATTTCTGGGATTTCTCCTTAGAGGGAGTGGGAGACAGAGAGAGAGAGAGAGTGTGTGAGAGAGAGAGAAAGAGGGAGTTAGTCCCAGTGAGGATCATTAAAATGTGAAAAACCCTGACCAACTGGGCCTTTCAGCCCTTTGCGTCATGACAAATGTTCTCAATATATAGATCTGAGAGAAGCTCTTTATTCCTTTCAAAAAAGATGATAAATCTAAAACTTTGTTCCCTCGCTCAGTACTTCATTGTGCTCAAAAAGCCTTTGAATGTAATGTATTACAGTGTCATTTGTATGAACAAAATAACAATAATTAACAAGGCTATGAAACACGGGTTGAACTGCTGCTACCTTTGACTTTGATGCCTCAGGCTATTTTTTTTTTCATGCTACTGGACAACGCCTGAACAAAGATATAGCTCTGTGCCTTGAGCATGGCCGATCTGGTGCTAACCATATGATTTCTGTGTAATGAAGACAGTTGACCTGTTATGCTTTCACTCCCTCTTTACAAAAACAAAGGCTGTGATTCTGCAGTTGCATAGCGATTTTGATACCTTCATTTATACTTACAGTTCAAATGCAGGTTTGGTGCCTTCACTTAACGGTCACTCATTTAGAAGTGTCAACATGACTGCAGCTTGTCGAACCATTCTAGGGGATTCATTAAAATCAAAGCAGATTTCTTTTATCATAAGAAAATCTACTTTTGCTGTAGTTTGAGATAGCATGAAGACATTTTGATGTAAATGCAAGAAGAAGTATTTGGAGATATTTCCAGTAAGTGGGAGCATGCCAGTCACTTTGTCTTATGAAACAGTTAGAGAGAAGAAGCCTATGGTTCTGTTAACCACATTCATTCAACCAAAGTAAGCAACAGATTTGAAATGTAAAAAAAAGACCAAAAAAAAGAAAGATGACATCAATTAATCTTACTACTACAGTATATCTTGATTAGAGGGCATGCAGCTGAAAAAGTGCCGATGCGATACATTTTCAAAGTGTGCAGTTCTGTTGGGAAAAATATAGCGACAAATGATAGATACACACATACACAATGGAGTCAACAAGGTGTAAAGATAAGCACAAAAGACCAAGTTCTGATACCACCACAAACCAATGCCTTCTAAAGAGCAGTGCTTTTGCCAAGATTGCTGGATTCATCGTAATGCATGATTGTGCACAATTAGGATAACCTTACATATTAGTATTAATATGTAAGGTTATCCTTACATATTAGTATTAATAATTTCAGAAACAAGTTGACACCTTTGAAAAAGTTAGTCAGCACTATTATGACATTAGGGCTTTTCCCAGCTGAACGTGTTGAGTGATGTGTCACTCTATTGTGGATATGAGGCATGGCTGATCATGAAATGCATTCATAATAGATCTGTAACTATGTCTCCCCCTCTATAACACACAGTTATGCTATATGCCTTTGCTGCTTGACATCTATATGATCTCTTATTCATTACATGGAAGCAGAGATGACCTGAACTAGGTCAAAGATGAATCTCAACATTCAAAACGTGATTCCATACACACACAGGTAGTTACTGTTGGAGTATCAAACTAAATGCTTGTTCTTTGATTTGTAATTTCAGTGGGGAAATTTAGAATCATACTCATATGATACTGCACAGCACAATTTTAGAACCAAATACACAATATAGCAGAGCAAGAAAGACTCAAGTGACGTTTGAACCTGCCTTCTGTGGCCAACTTAGTTCAAAACTGCATCAGCTCCATATTTCGGATCATTCTGAATGATTAGGGATCAGTAATCTGTTGACACCTTTCCTCTGAAAACACTTGAGAAGTACTAACTAAATGACTTAATCTGTAGAAGGGTTATTATATTTTACAATCTGCCATGAGGTTTGCTCTATCTAATCACATAGAGACAGATTGTATAGGACACCAACACCATCTCTCTGTGTGGAATATCTGGAGGGTGAAAAAAAAGCCTTGAAGCTGCCCCTGCATTTAATGCTCTACAAACAACTTTTTATTGCTCCCTAATGCCTTTATGAAGTAGTGGACTTGCCTCATAAGTAAATAAAATGGCTATAAATAAATGAGGGCTGTGAAAGCAGAGAGGTCACCTTTCAAAGAGATCTGCAGACTGTGCCTGTACTTGCAACAAATCTACCCCTCGTTAAACTCACCAAAATCCATGGCCGTTTATTCTTTAATTAAAAGGCGAACCCAAGGAGGCATGCCCTTCTACTTGCATTAAAGGCTTTTGATTATGCAGTCAGTCATGTTTAATTCACAGCATATTTCAGTGTCAAAAGATACATTGCACAGTCATGAAATATTAAGAGGACCCCTAGAGGCAAAGATCGCAAGCTTGCTCTCTCAAAAAGATCAAAAAAATGAGATAACACACCAGCGCACATCCAGGGCAGCGGTGTACCCACTTGATCCTCTTATCTCATGCTGCAATGGAATGGTGTATTCCATCGACAGAGCATGACTGGCTTGGAACCGAAACGGGGTATTGCTCACAACATCACGGTCATATAGGCACATGCACTCAAAAACACACGCATACACGCGCACAAACACTCGCACATATGCCGTTGCTGTCACTGACACTGTTGGAGCACTGGCAGTTTTGGTTCTAATAAAACTATGCCAGGCATACAAATAGATGTAGCCTCTGATTCCTGTAATACAGCTGCATGTTTGCTTCACCAAAAGAGGAATAGTTTGCAGAATGCTAATGCTAATGCTAATGTGGGAAAGATGCAGGGTGAGTAGACTTCTGTAATGGCTACCAGGTGGTATGTCATTTGCCTGTACCTGAAAAATAATAACAATCATCTAACAAAGAAATCAAACATTTTCATCTTGACACACTTAACTTAGCTAACCTAACCTATGCCTCTGTTCTTTCAGAAATCATTACACAATAAAATGTGTGACGTTTTTGGTTGACTATATGTACAATATCTATTTAAGTGGCTGTGTTGCATCAAACAAGGGAATCACATTCTGCTTTAAATTCATGAGGTTGTAAAAGATATGTCTTTCTTGTCATAGCAAAGTAATTCCTCTATCGCCGCTTCAACCATTCTACTTTTTGTAATCCCCAGGTTTGATTAATTCAAAAGATGGATCTCTGCAAGGACCCCATCTCAACACATTTTTTCACAGAAACAAACTGATCTAAAACCTCTTCGGAAACCCTGTGTGAAATTGTTTTCAGTCTAGACTGAAAATTGACAGCTAGATGTCCGCTTGTTGGGGAGTTAACAGTACCGATTATACCTGTCGCTTTCTCTATCACAGTGGCTGAGATGCTCAGGGAAGAAGATGTGGGAATCTTCAACTGTGGCCAAAAATGATAGTAAAATGGTGAGGCAGTAATGTCTGTTAAGAAACTAATAATAAAAAAAATTTAAAAAACATTTTGATTATATCTCCCCTTTCAGTTTGAGCCTTATTCAAAATCTGACTTTTTGAGATTTTGGAAAAGGGCATGAGTTCATTGTAGTGGGAACTGGGTTGCTGTGAAGGTCAGAAAAGCTTTTCATAGAACCGTTGTTTTTCGGTCTCTCCCACTGAGCTGAACGGTGCAGGAATATTTATCCACTGAGCTCCCCTAAACATAATAGAATATTTATGAAATCCATTTCGACCTGCTCAAATAGAAATGATATTGACCTCACCATAATCTATAGGGGTGGCAAAACTCTGGTGGGAGTTACTGTGTGTGTGTGTGTGCGAGGGTGGGAGTGGGAGGGGGAGTGGGGAGTGCACATTTCTAGGTGTGCCTGTTGATGTTTTTGCACTAGAGGGTAGCCAGATAAAGGGCACCGAGGACTGCTAAGTTAATGAAGTATACCAGCAGTGCTCAGTCATGATTACAGGCTTGGCTCAAATTCGAGTGGAGGGGAGATTTTCGGCTCTGCCACTTAGATCCCTACAGAAAATCAGCCAAAGAGGGTATTCGTCAACACTAGATGGGTGGTATGAATAGCACATATACAAAGGATGGAGGTTGATTTATTTTCTTATATTCACATAAGTAGACACCTGACTGAAAATAACTACTTATAAAAATTGGCCACTGGGATACTTGGGGGCTAATTCACCATCAATGCTAAGATACTTTTTTCTTACCATTATAAATTCTGTTGACAGCAGAGAAACCAAATGTAAATGTCAACATGGCTAGCATCATGACTGGCTAAAAATATATTTTATCTCAGTGCCTATTGTCTATTTGGTTCACCAACAATCTGTGAATCGACAAGGAGGTGATGAACGTGTACCCCGCTAGTGTGCTTGCCCGATTTACCCCTGCCTCTCCATGTGTATCCATGCTGTGAAATCACCAGGGATGGAAATCTTACTATCCTGCTAGCCTTTGGCCGGAATTGATCTGAAGTGTTCCTTAACCAGTGGAGATAGTACGGAAATGGAAGTCAAATAGTCTCACCGGGCCATTGCCCCTAATCCTTAAATTCCATCGCTGAACACCCCTTCAAAGATTTTACATAAGCAATGTCCAAGACTTGGACTAAGCCCTCTTGGCTCATGCACCGCACTTATCCTCTAAAGTCATCCACTTTGGGCTGAAGTATATAGAGAGACAAAACAGCTCCTGATCCTGGACTCAGAGGAGCTGAGGCTATTCTATCTGACCCGGCCTTGTAGAGTCAGCTGATTGTTCCAGCGGCTTTAAGTCAGCGTGGCATTGGCCCCTGGGAAGTGACACACACAGTCTTTCTCAAAGGCCACAAACAGGTGAAGAGACTTTATTTGGCTCTGGCCAGAGGGTGTCTGTGTGCTGACACGTAAGCAGACACGTAAGCACACACAGACAAATATAGACCCTCGCACTCATACACACACCTGGAATGAGTCAGGCCCGAAGAGGAGCAGGAGGTAGTCGGGAAGGACAAAAGTTCCCTTAGGTGTTTGGCTGTCATGGCAGCAAATGGGCAGCTCATAACAATAGACCTGCAACACTCACATCGGATCTCATCAAAACATTCATCCTCAATTCATAAGACGTGTGTTTTGTTGTTTTGAACAGTGGTATGACAAAAGGGTGACCTTAATACATGAAAAAAAGCATGATTTCAAAACTAAATCTTGTAATGAATTTACAGTTTAGTTTTTTAAATGAATTTGTTTTGAAAGCCATCACCTGCCCAGGAAGAATACAGTTAATTTTGATATTGGATGACGTGTTTCAAGTCAGGCAAGCAATGATGTGCTAAAGGTTAGAGATGTGGACATGTGACCGGAAAGTTACTGTTTTGAATCTTTAGACTGCCTGGGAAAAATCTGGATGTGGAAAGTAAACGAGTAATGCTATCCCCTCCCTCAACAACTACTGCTGAGTCCTTGATCAAGGCACTTAAGCTCCAGTGGAGTTGTTCAGTGGCCAGTCAATTGTTGTACTGATCAGCTCCCAATTGTGAATGCATGTCTCTGTATAGATGCGAGTCATTGCTGAAAAAAAGCATGTGGATACTGAAAAATTTGTTAACACAGGTTAACACTCATTACATTCACACCCTGAAAACTATTTATAAATGTATCATTTCTATGTCTAGAGGAAAATATTTTAATCAGTAGAGTGACACTCTAATCTCACCCTTAATTATGTCTTCTGAATCTTTCTAGGACTGCCAGTTTTCATTATTTACAGTGTTAATAAAGCTTTGCTAATGGCGTACTTGACTTGGCGAGCCAAA
>CABFOQ010054945.1:0-40184 GCA_900660455.1 Gephyroberyx darwinii | reverse complement strand
TGCAAATAGCAGTAAAGTGCAGAATATGTACATATAAATATAGTGGTAATATAAATATGAAATAAACAGTAAGTGATAGATATGAATATGCTAAGATATATACAGTATGGACAATATTGAAAATATGAACAGTGTGAAATTAATACTCTGGATATGTGTAATATGTATATTACAGTATAAACAATAATGAATAATAATAATAGGTAGTGCAAATAATATAGATAGTGCAGGTGTGTGGAGACTGGGAGGTTCCTGAATCTGCTGGTCCTGGAACAGAGGGACCTGTAGCGCCTCCCAGAGGCGAGGTGGGCAAACAGTCTGTGGCTGGGGTGAGAGGAGTTAGGTAAGGATGCTCTTGATGGTGCAGCGGTAGAAGTTCACCAGAATCTGAGGAGACAGGTGGACTTTCTTCAGTCTCCTCAGGAAGAAGAGGCGCTGGTGAGCCTTCTTGACCAGGGTCGAGGTGTTGAGGGTCCAAGAGAGGTCCTCGGAGATGTGGACGCCCAGAAACTTAAAGCTGGCGACATGCTCAACCTCCGTCCCGTTGATGTGGGTGTGTGTGCCGGCTTTGGACTTCCTGAAGTCCACAATGAGCTCCTTGGTCTTCTTGGTGTTGAGGGCCAGGTTGTTGTCCAGGTGCTGGACCTCCTCCCTGTAGGCCGACTCATCGTTGTTGTTGATGAGGCCAACCACCGTGTTGTCTGCAAACTTGATAATGGTGTTGGAACCATGTACAGGTGTGCAGTCATAGGTGAAGGGGGAGTAGAGGAGAGGACTCAGCACACAGCCCTGTGGGATGCCGGTGTTCAGGGTGAGGGTTGAGAAGGTGTGGTTGTTTAACCTAACATACTGGAGTCTGTTGGTTAGGAAGTCCAGTATCCAGTTACAGAGGGAGGTGTTGATGCCAAGGTCACCGAGTTCGGTGATCAGTTTGGAGGGGATGATGGTGTTGAATGCTGAGCTGAAGTCTGTGAACAGTATTCTGACATATGTGTTGTTGTCCAGGTGGGAGAGGGCAGAGTGTAGTGCCGTGGAGATGGCGTCCTCCGTACACCTGTTCTAGCGATAGGTGAATTGGAGGGGGTCCCGTGTGGGTGGTAGGGAGGTTTTGAGGTGAGCCAGGACCAGCCTCTCGAAGCACTTCATGATGGTGGGGGTGAGTGCAACAGGGCGAAAGTCATTAAGGCTCGCTGCGGTGGAGTGTTTTGGCACCGGCACGATGGAGGTGGACTTGAAGCACATGGGGACAACCACCTGGGCCAGTGACAGGTTTGAAGATGTCAAAGACCTCAGACAGCTGCCCAGCACAGGCCCTGAGCACGCGTCCGGGGATGCCATCATGCTGGTGGTCAGCGGGCTTAAAAGTTATTGAGCTCATCAAGGAGGGAGGTGTCGCTGGTTGGAGAGGAGGTGTTGGTTGGCTTGTAGTCCGTTATGGCCTGGATGCCTTGCCACATGCGTTGGGGGTCAGAGTTGTTGTTCAAGTGTTCCTCAATCCTCAGCTTGTGGCTGTGCTTGGCCCTCTTGAAGCCCCTCTTCAGGTTAGCCCTGGATGAACTGTAGGCCTGTGCGTCACCTGACCTGAAAGCAGCGTCTCATGCTTTCAGTAGCAGGCAGAGTCTCAGCAGAGTCTGCTCCCTCTGGCCACACTTTAACTTTAACTGGCTTCAATAAGAAATGTTCTGCACACTAGGTTGGCCTAGCGGTTAGTGAGGCCAACCCATCACCGGAGGGTCGCTGGTTCGATTCCTGGTACCACCAGGAGGGTGTATTCCAGCTGTGAGCTGGTGATTGAAAAAATGGTGCCCACCAACACTGCCCTTGAGCAAGGCACTCAACCCCAAGGCGGGCTGTTCAATGGCTGCGCTCTACTCCCTAACCTGAAAATGCATGTGTGTGGGGTGATATGTTGTGTGTATATCTAGTCAGGGATGTGCAGAAAAATAATTTCACTATGTGATGAATAAAGTTCATTCATGAACCTGTTTCATACAAAATTTATGATTTTCAGCAGAAACCATATTCCTAGTTATGAAGAGTCCATAACTATGTGGTGGAGGACAGGTCAGCTCTCTTTCATTAGACGGCATATAATTTATGTCATATATGTTATCTATATGCATATACTTTACGCACCTTGTCACTTTGCATCGGGGCCAAAATTCATTTAAGTGCAAAGAAAAACAGTTGAAAAACTATTTCAATCCTCCAGTGTCCTGAACTATAGTTTCTGTGGAATTAGCACTTGAACAATGCGGGGAATGAGAGAAGACTGAGCTTGTGTTGGCTGGCGATGGTGGCAATGAGGCAATACAGGAAGCTCACACATCATGGCCAATCTTGGAAATGCAAAAAGGAAATCTGCATTCAATTTTCTGCTCCGTTACTTTCTGTGTTTCCCTTCTCTAAAATGTGTTGAAGGCAACAAAAAGTTGTTTTTTTTAAAAATGGGAATGGAAATGGTGAAAAAATCAGGGAGGAAAAAGAGTGGCAGGGTCACCTAGATCCACATGCTGGCATATGTAGAGGACCCTACCATGAATAAATAGTTCTCCATCCCCTCCCCTTACAACATTAGTAATTGGTAGTTGGGGCATATATGTGGGTGGGGATGACGGGTGAAGGTTGAGGTAGAGGGTGTGGGGGTGCATTGTGCTTTGCCCACAGTGCTCAACAAACAATATTATATGATCTGAGCCATGTCCTGGGACAGGCTACAGTATTAAGGAATGATGAACTTAGCCCTGTAAAATGTCCCCTTTGATACTCAAAATGCACTATACTGCTCAGTGTCCATTAGGGTAGCCAAATTTCTATCAGAATGTGTCTGGTTCATTTCCAGAGTTCATAATCTTTCTATTTGCAGTGGAATGAATTTGGACCATACCTGTGGAAATCATCAGGCTTCTGACAAATGGCTGCGATAATTAAGGCTTGAACCTCTCCACTGCTGGATCCCAAGAGGGTCAAGAGTGTTTGCTCAGATATGTGCTGATTGGCTTTGCCTTACAGGGGGATGAGATCCAGATGTGCTAGTGAGTCTGCTACTGGAGAGGCAGAGGGCACTCCAACTCTCCAGAGTGGATACAGTGTGTCTCCCATTCTCTCCAAAGGTCTAATGATCACTTGCTTTATACTAGCGAAAGCCAAAACAAACCACAGGAGATCAAGGAATCTGATAGTCCACCTTCGATGGTGCGAGATTTGCTTTTCAAAAACTATCATCTATCAGGAAAGTGTTTAGTAGTAAAATATGTATCTTTATATATCTCTGAGATATCAATGATCTTAATCTTCTTGTGTAATGCAATGCTGCATGTATAAACAATCGTAAAAATCTTAAAATTACCACCAGGGGTAACATATGTATATATTGCCTGAGCCATTGTTTTTTAATCAAGTCACCATCCGACAGGAAATCCATCATATAATTAACTGTGACACCCAGGTATTGCAGTTTAGACAATACACAATACATGACATTACCCATTCAACAAAGGAAATCTATTATACACAACAGACCATGAGATATGAAAGGTTGTGTCTTTCAGTCTGAAAAAGGCCACTGCGATGAGAGCTGCTACCCAATGCAGCATCCATGAAACAAAAAGGTCAGACTATGTCATTGGTGGGAGATGCTTTCCCTTTTCAGCATGCTCAGGGGCTTAAATATTCATTTCAACCAAAACTTGCAATGTTTGTCCACAGGGTAAAATAGCATTCTATAATCGCTCAACCATTTAATTAAATCATTTAATTCTGGAGGCAGTGAGGTGAGCCTGAGGTAAAAGCTTAAAATGAATCCTAATGTTATTGTTTCCGTTATTTTGAAAATATAGTAGATGAAAAGCAAAATCTCTGAGATCTCTGAGAATCAATAAAACGTTATTTTGTGTTGAATCACTTAAGGGATCATTTCCCAATTACAGTATTTTATAACCTATTAATGACCCTTCTGAATCTTGGATCTCTCGGGTAAAAGAGATTTATTGGCTTTATCACAAATCCACTAGGCCATGCACAAAAACTGTTTCATATAGGAAATACAGAGACAGTCTGACAGTCAAATAAAATATCCACAGCTCTACTTGGTGCTCCTGGTAGGATCAGGACGTTCTTAGACTTTATAATACTGTGCTGGCTATTATGCATACACAATGTTTGCTTTCTTGACCCTGACTTTTCACATTATCTTAATCTTGAAACCAATTGTAAAGATATTTTGGTTCTCAGGAGGACCACACAAAATGAGAGTAAAGTATGTTTACCTTTTACTTTTGGGTCAACACAGATCTAGCATATAGTACATAAACACTGTGGAAAGAATGCCACTAGAACTTTGTCATTAATCACCAGAAAACTAACAACCTTGCAGCTCACGTAGCTTTAATGGCTCAATTACTTTAGCAGCACAAGTTACCTCATGTTTGAAAGCGTGGATACACAGATTCCTAGGCATTAGCTGTGGCAGAATAAATGTCCTGTGCTCTAGATACAAATAATCATGCATATATATACATCATCAAAGAAAGGAATGAGCATAATCTTTGCCTAAAATGTCCATCAACAGCCATGTTTCTTTAACCATTTCATAATACAATAAGTATGTAAACCGTTTAGTTTGGATTAGAACAGTAAAACTTTCCAAGTGCTTGGTGCTTGACTGATCATCAGCACTGCAATCACTATGAGCTGTACTGGCAATCATGAGATTGAGAATCAATGAGAAAAGCAGCTCCTTTTTAACCTGTCTGCCAAGCTTGATAAATATTTTGTGAGACTAGGGCAGATCAACAGATCTATTAAGAGCAATATAACTCTGATGTCAGAGGTTGCACAATGCCTACTCATGAGACCCCAACAAATACACCATCCTGATCTAAAAAAGGTATTGAATGAGGGAAGTATTGTCCTTGGATCAAACTTCAAAGGATACTGCAAAAATAACAAACAAATATGGATCCAGAGGCATACAACTGGTTTAGTGATGAAACAGTGACCCCCAGAGGAGAAACTCACATGCTCATACAGATGCAGCTAGTTAAGCCTCAGATTGAAACTGTAATTTACTCCAAAATTGTGTAATGTCACATGTGATGAATAAATTCCTGTGAAGGTAGACTATTGATGCAACAACTAAAGAAGAAAGAGGCCTACTCCTCCTAAACATGTTTGATTTGTAGCTGTAAAAAGATACCTGAGAGAGAGAGAGAGAGAGAGAGAGAGAGAGAGAGAGAGAGATTTTCCAAACGCATAATCATCAATATTAATTTATGAATGTACATGTCATGAACTTGGACATAGTTGTGCACTTCCTTATCTATGCTGTATGATAACAATTCTCACATCGTAAAGCATTGACCCCATTTGATGACTATGCTCACTTTTCTTCACAGCATCCATCCACCTAGAATTTAAAATTCAGATTTTGAATTAATAGAAAGGGCCCTTCCAAATATATGATCTGATATATCTCCTTGGCACCGCTTAGATGGCTGAAACAGAATTTTGATAATATTGTCAGCTAATCTTACAACAGAGGAGAGGGTATAGGCACAGATAAGACAAAAAACACTGTGGAAAAGTACCACCAGCCAACAGCTTGTATATTGACTGTGGATAGTCTGCTTGTCTACTCTTGCAGCCACCACCTTCAATGGGTTCTTATCTATTCTAAAATCATATTTGGCTGGCAAAATAGTATTTATTAATTATCAGAAATCACCATCCACTATGACCAGAGCATAAAAAAAGTTAGCCTCCTACCCTGGCCATAGCGCCATCTACTGACTGCAATCAGCACCAACAGGATTCACATTAAAACAAATGTAACTTAAGTTATTGGGGTAAATACAACAGAACAATACCACTAATAATGCTATTCATAATTGGAAATACTTAAATACTAATTACAATATGTATTATATTATATTATATCCTATTATATTGTTATTAAATTATATTAGATCATTGTTACATTTTATATTATATCAAACACTATTTTTAAAAACAGAAATTTTTTGAAGAAAAATGGTGCCCTTGCTTTTGCTTGGCGTTATGCATTGGGTTAGCTAGATGTCTACAGGTCTGTCTGTCAACTTGTTGAACTGCAAATAAGTTACAGTTAAAAGGCAGTCTTGCCCCTGAAGTGAGGTGGAAAATAACTATTAAAAAAAAGCCTTTTAAGAGAGTAGGTTTTCCACGGTTTATAGTGCTCGTCAATGAAACAATTGAAGGGGCTGCCAAGCGACGGTTGAGTTGGTTGCGCCAGGAAGTCGTAGTCCATTTGACCAATCAAATCAAGTCACATCCAGCCGGATGGAGCGGTGAAGAGAGTAGCTACTCAGTGGGACCCTTCTCACTATCTACTCTTGTAGCTTTATCAGAGCAACCTTGTTACAGCTTGCGGAGCGTATCAAAAGGACTGGAGATTGACCATTTTAGCTACGTTACAAACAAGTAGGGGAACCGGTGGCTCAAATAACATTTCGTGTGGAAGAAAGCAGTAGAGATGTGTAATAAGCTACATGGGACACTAAGGATCTGCCTGGCTGCCAGTCTAACATCAACTGACAGCTGTCATCGTACATAGCTGGTTAGCTAGCTAGCTAGCTAAAGGCTAACTAGTATTTTCTCAGTCTAACAGACTGGCTAGCTAGCCAGCTAGTCATCCTATCGGTTGAGTGTGGAAACCGGTGACTTCCGCATGGACATTATCTCATTCTTATCAGATTTTAACATTGTTTCACTAACCTTGCTGTTCTTTACGAAAACCATGAGTTAAATAACGTTGGCCGGGAGAATTTGGAATATTTAAGGTCCAGCTAGCTAGCATTTAGCTGGAAGCTAGCTAGCTCATTCAATTATTTAGTAACTGCTAAAGTGTTAGCATCGCCAGCCTGCTGACACCAGCACCACCAACAACGGCGAATAGCTGAAGGATTTATCGTTGTTACAAGACCAATAAATTGGGCCTTGAGTGTGCTTGGGATAACAAAGGAGAAAATGAAGAAATTTTTTGATTCGCGTCGGGAACTTGTGAGTTCTGGGCCTGTTTCTGGAGCCAGTGGAGGAGGCAGTGGTTCCGGCGGCGGTGGCAGCTTCATTGGACGGGTCTTTACCATTGGACGATATCAAGTGACCGTCGACGAAATTGTCGCTGAAGGTGAACTATTTCTTGCTGTAGTATGAATTGTCCAAATTCTACACAACCACTTTCAACTAGATGCATGAGTAAACATATCAAAGTGACCCACATGGCTATGAAGGCAACCAGAACAGTAAGCGACGGGCCTATTCTTGGAGGGGCTATGGCCTAGCCCAGCTATAACAGGAATATAATGACGCGACCTTGATTTGGCTTTCTTCATGAGTAAGGTCTTGACTTGTGGTCAAGACTTATGGGACACGGCTGTAGCAGCTGTTGTACTAACTTGAAGCAGTTATGGCCACCTCAGACAGCTGTAGACAAGTTGTCTGTATCTGCCTGGTATTGCAGCTTGTCTTCATTGGCATGCAAGTGAGACTAGTCCCATTTAGACTATTCTACTATAGATCTAGCTTACTGGGTTATGTGTAATGGCCACTAGAATGAAAGAAAATATGCATGAGCATTTAAAAGATGAAAAATACAAGTGTGGATGAGGGTGTGTCATACAGTGAATCACCAAGTGTCAAATTCCAACAGTGTGTTCAGGTTGTCCTCTGATTGCATTATTGCACTCCATACCTCAAGACCAGGAGGAACATGGTATAACTGGATTGCCTGCTGTATTGCAAGCATCCAACACCATGCTGAGTCATCTCTTGATATTTACAGAGGGAGTGACAAATCAAATATGTAGATTTCATACATTTTGATTAGCCATTGCTTCCACTGAGTGATTTGTTAGCTAGGGGAAAAGGTCAGGATCTGGAGACACATACTCATAAGACGAGGACATCCTGATAACATGGAGCTTTCATATCAGATCGGGGCCTTCACTTTTCTACACTGATCGGACTGACCAGTGAGTGAGTGACTAGAGTGGAGTCAGAAAAGTTGAGTGGTAATCATGTATTATGATTATCTGCTTGTCACTAGACCCAAATGATGAAGTTCAAATGTCAAAAGGCAATTTTTGATTTGGAGATTAGAATTATGATTGAGACATTAACATTACAGTTAGTTTCTACTGCTCACTTTACCTTAACATTGTCTGTTTTCCAAACACTGTTTTAATAGGGGTAAGAGGTTACCCACTGGTCGTCTGTCTCTGGCACGAATGTCTGCCATGCTCTGTCAGCTAAGAGTGCCCGTTACTAAATAATGGATGGACAAAGAGTGATTAATTCATCAGTAGTATGGATGAGCACCATCTGTTGGGCTACACCATGCCTGTATGAATGCGGTATCCCTCCACCCTCTCTTCCTACCTTGCATGCAAATTCCCTGATCAAAGTAGAATTTGTTAGATTTTGCTTAGTTTCTCACATAAGAGGGTAGGACTTAATTTGAGGTTTTCTTATCAGTTCTGGAAACTTGACTTGACTTCAACTTTCAAGAGATTGATAATTGCAAGATTTTGCCTAGACTTTATAGCACTAGATTAATCTTTACCCCAAATTACACAAAAATGGTAGTTGGAATGTTTTTCTACAAATCATATTTTTTTGCTCTGGCTTGGACCTGCTTTTTGCGATACTGACTCACTCCAGTGTGGCTAGGCTTATTTATTCAGACGGGTTTGGTTGCAGTCAAGGCTATTTGTTGCTATCTACCAAATGGCTAGTCCGTTTGAAAATGGTGTTTGTTTTCTATGTCTGCTGTATGTTGTCATTGTTGATCTCTGGCCTTTAGCTGGTCTAAACAGAATTTTCACAGTATACATGAAAACACCAGTGAGAGGGACATCGTCTCTGGATTCAATGCCACGATGTCATGGTTACATGGTATGCACCTTAGCCAACTGAGCCACCAGGATGCCCCAATTTTTTGGGCTCATTAATTGAGATAGCTGGGCCTAGTTTAAGTCACGTCAGGTTTATTTATATGACCCCTTATCACAAACAAGCCTCATAGGCCTAACTAGGTTAGGCTGATAGACAATCAGATTCATGACACAATCAATTATCAATCATCAATCAATTATGACATAAGATGGTTAGAATCAGAACGAAAGCACATAAAAAACAGTAACCGGTAGAAGAGGACTGAAAGTACTTAACAGAGTGGAGGACAAGTTTAGCAATTTTCAGTGAAATGGCTGTCTTTCCTCACTATCAGCAAGATGGGTTTTCTTGTGGACATATAGAATTACAGCTGGTAACATTAACCCTCTCTGGAGCTGTATGGGTGGCATTGTAAAGGAGGATGTCATGTCTCCCCAGTTGCTGCTCTTAGACTATGCAGACAGACAGAGCTCCAGTGAGTGTGCTCGAAAAAAAACAATTGGCTCATATATATATGAAAGCATCCCTGTTTCTATGCATGAACTTTCATAATCTAACACTAAATAGTCCATGTTAATTTGTCAACAGTAGATGAGACCATGGCAGTAGTAGGCCTATTTATTGCTGTCAGTGCAGCATGATGTAGTCTGCAGTGAGCACGATCGTAAACAATGTAGTAGGCATGTTGGATATTCATAGTAGGCTTAGGCCTATATGGCTACTACTTATTTTCCATTGTACTGATGACAGATTGTTACCCAATATTGCACCATGCGCTACGCTTCTCGTAAGAACACCTGAAGGTGTATTTTAATGTGCATTTGCTTGAGTCTGTATGCATGAGCTCAAGTGGTATTATCCTCACGGTCAGTTACGTCAAGGGGCAATGGCTATTTGTAGCTATACTTACTGTTGTTTGCCTGTTCTATCTAGTGAGAGTGCAGACCACTGCTGGGTGTTGCTTAAGAAAGCTGCTAATCCATCTAATTTCTTACAGGCACCTCAGATTAGACCGTGTGAAACAGCAGGGACTCAGTAGTGTGAGCTCTGTGGGGACCACACGTGTTCTCACGTGTTCATGATGTTTGCTTCTATTGCTGTGTATGCGTATTCAGGATATAGCCTTGGTCAATTTGATATTGTCACAATTGACCTACCCTTCTCAGGCACATTGTTATTCTGTGTCATAACACTCCAATTACTGCAGCCAACATCAAGTGTTCTCCCAATAGTGCAACATTGACACAATGTGTGAGTTGTGAATTTTTACACTTCATTGTGAAAATTTCAATCAGTTAATCTATAACTGGTGATGTCAGTAAAGTATAATGAAAGTGATTTAATCAATGGTGGCCCAGCACCATCTTATCACATACCGGAGAGAACCCTGCAACACGCATGATGTCAACATAGTCATAGTCTGCTATATTTATTGTGCCATTAAGGCAAGGACCATTCAAGAATTCTTCAAAACATGCTGCTGAATCCCATCATAGCTTTTGTGCTCCATTCATTTCTTTCATTGTACAGCTCACAGTTAAGTAGCTCAGGGCAGTCCTAACCAAACCTCAAACAAACCAGTCACGTGGATCTGTCCTTGGCTTAGCGATGCCAGCTGGATGACTCAGCTGAGGAGAGAGAGCGAGAGAGAGAGAGAGAGAAGCAGTGCCTGTTGAGGGACCAAATCACATTATTCAGCCCTCTACTGTAAAAGTTGGCTTGCACTAATATATGTTGTTAAAGTGCTACATGCTGTAGATTTAAAATCTGGAGAGACCCAACTTGAAGTCAGTACTATTAGATTATTGACACTAGTTTTGATGCTCTTCAGTATAGTGTGGATCTGAAGAAGACAGTTCAGTTATGAAGCAGACAGTTCAATACAGTGGAACAACAACAATTTCAGTTCCAGCAAACCAGCATTTTTACAGTACAATTGGCACTACTTTGAAAAAAAGTGAGTCGTGAGCCTTATGCTATCTCACTGCTTCTTGACTCTTATGATATCGATGCATATTTTTTCAAAAATAGCTGTTTTATTCATCTGTGTTGTTATTAAGGATGTTGTGGATGTAGACGCAATCGTTTGGTCTCCCATGTGACCAAAGGTGGATGATTAATTCAGTCACACTTTCTATGTCCTGTGTCAGATTCTCCACTTCTTGCATCTTTCCCCTCAGTACAACTGCTGACTCACATGGTGCTATTTTGAGCTCCTCTTACCAGTGTGTCAACCAGCCTTTCACTCAAAATACATTCCACTGTAGCAATCATTCCATTAATTCAACACATTTCGTGCATGGCAATGAGTGTGTGACTAGGAATGGGAGTTTAGTCTAGCACATTCATGCACAAGAACCTGTCTTGCTCACGTTGGTGCAGGAACATATCAACTCGCATAGTAACATAATTTCATACAAGCACACATGATACCGGCACAATAGCGCCAGTAGTGCAGGGGCCAGTAGACAGTCGACTATATCACTGTACATATATACAAAAGAGCATTCCATCAGCATGTTCAGCAGGGCATGCAGTAGGTTGCAGCCTTAGGTGAGAGTCAAGCAGTGTAATGGAACAATGTACTATGAGACAGTGGTTCTGGGTACATATTAAATTGCTGTGCTTGTCATTTCAATGACATTTGAAATGAATGTGTGTTCTATTTTCTCTTTGCCTCTGTGTCTGTCTTTCTCTCCTGCAGGCGGTTTTGCTATTGTTTTCTTGGTGCGGACCCACCAGGGGGTGCATTGTGCACTCAAGAGGATGTACGTCAATAATGAATACGATCTGCAAATCTGCAAGCTGGAGATTCAGATTATGGTGAGTAAGACTGTCCAGGCATCTGACTGAGTGTGGAGTTGTTGGCAAATCCACAATTGTTTTTGCTACTACTTAGATTTGATCTTGTAGAAGAGAGTGGATTGCCTTATTGCTGAGAGGAAAGGTGACAATCAGACATGGGTCAAATCATATTTGAATAAGATGTAGCGCCCAGACTCTGTCCATTCAAACTGATTTGTTGATTAGTTGCAGGTGTGTGGGTTCCAATAATAAAGGACTAAACAACTTACTATGGGGAGTTTTTTTATGGTGGAGGATGTGTCTGATGTACTGTATCCTTGTGGTTGTATATATTGTTGGGAATTAACCCATGTAATGGAAACATGTGTTCATGGGATTATCATGTGACTTACCCTCCATTTTTAAATATGGGTCCTTTACCAGTATCTGTAAGACACTGAAAATGGTCTAATGATCAAAATGTTTGTCTCTTTCACTTTTTTGTACTTTGTGGCTGATCATAATTTCATGGCAAATAAATGCCATGAAATAAATTGTCTTTTTTGTGTAGAGTGTGGGTTCCTCTTGCACCATTTGCAAACAATTCTTAGCATTAGTTTTAACCTGCTTTGAGTACCAGTTGTGTGGGATTTACCTGGACCTTACCAGGACCACACAGATAGTGTAAGGTAATTTGTCAGTCACAGTGAAGTATACTAAATTCATATTCAAATATTTGTTTAGTATTATTTCAAAATACTATACTATATATAATACTTGACCATGTCCTAGTGACAATACCGGGAAGGAGCTCAAGGGTTGGTCACTTCCATTTCCTAACTACAGGCCTTACTGTAAGGGAAGCTAACCAGTTCCTGGAGCCACACCTTGGGGGGCATGACTGTTACAGGATGGTTATCATTATTACTCCCAGCCCTTTGGCACAGACTCCTCAGCTCTGTACAGAAAAAGAATAGACTGAACAGTAACACACGTGGATGTAATTAGTCATTTGCTTAACCAAATGTTTTAGGAAAAAAATCTATGAAAGCCGTATCTCCCATTGCCTGCTATGTTAACCCAACTCTCTCTGTTTGTTTTCTGTACCAGCGGGACCTGGTGGGCCACAGAAACATAGTCGGTTTCCTGGACTCCAGCTTAACTGCAGTCGGAGCTGGTGATGTGTGGGAAGTACTAATCTTAATGGACTTCTGTCGAGGTAAATCTGCCCCTTCTATCCCTGCCTGTCTATTGAATTCAAAGTGCCATTACCCTCGGCTGCTGGCAGGATCCTTTTCATCACATATCCAGCTGACAGCTATTCTCGTCAACTGAACCATTCCATCAACATGTGGTTCAGGCAATGCATAACTAAGAGGTGTTATTTGTAGAAATAGCTTCCTGGTCCCTGCCAATTAATAACACTGATAAACAGCAGTGAGTTCCCAGCATTCCCAACGTTTAAAGTACAATTCAGGGATGCTATTTTGCATAGGAATTGATAGCTGTAAACCTTTATTTGGTACCTATTAGGTATGAGCTAAACACAGTAAGTTATAGTGTTATTCTTGTGAATAATCTAAACAGAAACCTAAACGGTGCCATTGCGTCAGGTAATAGGTGCTCTGCCATCTTCCGCACTGGGATGTTTTCTTCTCAGATGCTCAAGCATGCTCGTTCTATTACTGTAGAAAGCCAAGTAGATATGGCGTAGTGTGCATGTTACTACATACGTCCTTCAAGTGTATCCACAGCTTGGTGTACTTTAGTCTTTGTTTTGAAGGCTTACTTGAGGGCTCATCGTCTATAGAACTGCTGTGTGCATCAGCCATTTGCAAACACAAACAAAAGTAATAATATAGATAATATAGAGCTTAAGCGACTGTCCCCAATATTATAATATAAAGGCTGGAAGTGGGAAATGGCTTATAGATCATGTAAAACAGGTGCAATGAATGAAATGAGCCAAAAAATGAACAAAACTAGTATTTTCCTTTTTAGTAACATGCCTTTCATAAAGACATACTGTATAGCAGTAGTCATTAGTCATGGACTCTGTTAACCTTTGTCCCTGACAGTCACCTGACCTTTGTGGACTCTCAGTTGACCTTTTTCTGTTGTATAGGTGGACAGGTGGTTAACCTAATGAACCAGCGGCTACAGACAGGCTTCACCGAAGCCGAGGTACTGCAGATCTTCTGTGACACCTGTGAGGCCGTGGCCCGCCTCCACCAGTGCAAGATCCCAATTATCCATCGAGATCTCAAGGCACGTCTTCAATACATGTCCAAATGTGCATGTACAAGCTGATTCATCAGTCTGCTCCATTATGATACATTTATAGGTCACGGCATGATGGCTGATTGTGCACCACACTAATTATTTGGAAGTAATTTATGGTGACATTCCTGTTCAGCTCTGGTTTTAACAGTCTTGACTGGCTTCATGAACTCTTCTTCATGTAGGTGGAGAATATTCTGTTGCATGACCGGGGACACTACGTGCTCTGTGACTTTGGCAGTGCCACCAACCACTTCCAAAACCCTCAGACAGAGGGGGTGCCAGTGGTGGAGGAGGAAATCAAGAAGTGAGGGTTCCTTAGAGTCTTTTTTTTAATATTTAACAAAAATTTAGAAATCATTTATGTCTTCCCTTAATTGTCCCACCAGGTACACTACTCTGTCATACCGTGCTCCAGAAATGGTCAACCTCTATGGTGGCAAGGTCATCACTACTAAGGCAGACATTTGGGTGAGATGGATGATGGATGGATTATGTTACCATGATAATGACAGGTGCATTAGTAAGTACTGACTTGTCGGTGACTTGCTAGCGACATATTTTATGTGTGTTGACGCTCTCTTTGTCTGTGCAGGCCATGGGTTGCCTGCTCTATAAGCTGTGCTACTTCACGCTGCCCTTTGGGGAGAGCCAAGTTGCGATCTGTGATGGCAGCTTTACTATCCCAGACAACTCCCGCTACTCCCAGGACATGCACTGTCTCATCAGTGAGTAATCTTGAGCCCCAGAATATACCTACTGTCCTACTTTGTGCATGTGTATGCTGTGTTTGTGCAGTTGTGTTTCAATGTGAATTGACTGCTTGTAATCATATAGTTGAGGAAAAAAGTTTGTGAACCCTTTTGAATTATCTTCATCTAAGTCATAAAAATAGATAAACACAAATTACTTTGACATGTTTTTACTGAACATATTCAAACATTAACAGCGTCTGTGGACAGATGAGATAAAATTTGAACTTTTTGGCAGCAAACAGCAAAACCTCATGCTAACCATGAACCATAGTGGAGGGAGCATTGTGGTTTAGGGTGTGATTTGACATTTGACATGCAGGTAATTCAAAAGGGTTCAGAAACTTGTTCTCACAACTACCATGCCCATGTTGTTTTCTCAGGATACATGCTGGAACCCGACCCGGACAAGAGACCAGATATCTACCAAATATCCTACTTTGCCTTTAAGCTGGCTCGAAGAGAGTGTCCGGTCCAGAATGTACATGTAAGTCACCATTGTCTATGGCGACAGGATTGACAGGAATACACAAAGAGAATATAATTCAGGTCTGGTATTAAGTCTTTACAGAGGGGGCAATATCCCCCCCCCCCTTTTTTTAAAGCGCGGTGAAGCCATGCACAGTATGTCACATAAAGTGGCTTAAATTGCATCTCATTGTTTTACAAAGAAACAATAATCTAGAACAAAATTCCATTGGATAGAAACTTTGTGGCTTTTGCCATTGGCTGCTTTGGTCCCCAAATCCCCCTAATAATGTATTGACATAGTTAATAGTTAATAAGCAGTTAATAAGCAGCATTAAAGTGAGCATTATAAGTACCTCCTTGGAATCTGTACAGTGGTTTGTCTATGATGCTTAAATATTTTGCTGATATAGGTTTGAGAAAGTGAAGTTCTTTCTTTTGGTTATGCTTGCTTGTTTAAAAAAATTGCATCTCTTCTTCCTGCCTTAGAATTTGCCCATTCCTACAAAACTTCCTGAGCCTATCAGAGCCAGTGAAGCTGTAGCCAAAAAGAGTCAAACCAAAGCCAGGTGAGTGAAGAGCAAAACATTTCAGAGTATTGTTATCATTAAGAAGCTGTATTGTGACTTGGCCTCTCCTTTGCCTCCATCAGGCTCACAGACCCCATTCCCACTATGGAAACGTCGATTGCACCTCGGCAGCGGCCAAAGGCTGGCCAGGCCCAGCCCCAGCCTATATCAGGCATCCTGCCCATCCAGCCGGCCCTTACCCCACGCAAGAGGCCTAATGTGGCTGCTGGAGTGTCCCAAGCTATGGGTATGGGCAAATCTCTGCTACCGCTGTATTTTAGGGCTGGGATTATTAGTGTCTTACTAAGTGGTGATAGGAGTCTGGGTGCAACATGCCAGCATCAAAAGCTGCATATGTTACAAGGCCTTGTAATCCCAGTGGTTCCATTAGACCATTAAAACGCTTTTAATTTTCTTTCAATGAGGCCTTTGAGACCCTCAGTCTCGCAGGAACAGCCAGTCTGTGGCCTACGTGTAATAAGACAGGGAGGAGTTGTTTGCACAATTTTTCCATTCATTTCAGAACCATATTTCAGAACTATTCTTCTGACTCACACTAGCTGAGTTCCATCCAAGTATTGTTTTGTGATATACGAGGTTTTGAATGAAATATAATAGTTTTAGTCTAAAAAGGCAGCCATTTATCTTCTTTCGTCCGTTCCAGGTGTCGGGATCAGTGTCCCACCTCCGGCTGCTGCTGCTGTCCAACCTGCTCAACAGGCTCCTGCTGCACAGTCTGCACCCCAGCCAGCACAAACCACCACCGTGCAGCCACAGGCCACACCCCAGCATCAGCAGCTCTTCATGAAACAGCAACAAGCTCCAGCCTTCTTTATCCCACAACAACAGAGCAACCAGCAGGTGGGCATCCTGGCAGAATAGGGATCAGAGATCAGGGATTTTGTCTCACAGAAATAGTGTCTGTCTGTGTGTGTGTGTCTGTGTGTGTCTGTGTGTGTCTGTGTGTGTCTGTGTGTGTCTGTGTGTGTCTGTACCACAGGTTTATCTTGTGGTTCAGACTGTAAAAATCAATTTATAGGATCTTTGTTTGAAGTTTGCAGTGTTAGTCTTTAATTAAGTACTTACATTTCAATTAAATATCTACACATATTTAATTTAATTTGCCATTAATCCATTAATTAACAGTGACACCCCCCCCGACACACACACACCACTGCTCCTCATCTCTCTCTCTCTCTCTCTCTCTCTCTCCTGTCTCCCTCTCTGCCTCATCGTTTCTGTTGGTTTCCACTGTGTGCCCTCAAATAAGGTAGAAAATAAACCCAAAAAATATATATTTATACTATAAAAAACTGCTGCACTTGTCAAAAAGCAATAAATCACAATAAACTGGGACAAACTAGAAATGGGAACTGGGCCTGCCTCATCATTGGCTGTGTGGTATTCCTGTGTAGCATCAGCTGGTACAGAGCCTCCACCACCAACAGCAGCAGCAGTCAGCTTCTCAGGCATCTGCCCTGTTGCAGTCCAAAGCTAAGCCCATTCCTCCAGTTGTTACCCTGAAACTGCAACACCAGCAGCAGCAGCCAGCCAGCCCTGCATTGATCATAGCCACCATCCATGAAACTGCAGCTCTGTCTCCAATCCCAGAGTCTGCAGCCGTTTGCCCTACCACCGATCCAGAGGGCCTGGTAACCTCCCCATTCACGATGCTGTCTGCTGCTCTTTGGATCAGGGTTGCTTACCAGCTCTTCTCTAATGACTAACATCCAGATTTTCATTCACTCTTGACTTACACTGGGAAAATTGGAATGATCTCCTACCGAATATACTCAATTTAGGAATGTGAACAGTCATGTAATGCCTTCAACTAGACATGCTTTCTCTTTTGGGGATTTACTAACTGTCCAACGATTTAAAAGACATCATTGCTGCAATCTGATGAATACCGATCATACGATGACAAAATTGGATACTCTTTTGCACCACTTCTTTCAACTTGTCAAAACGATTATTTCATACTTAGTTGACAAGATTGTGTGTGTGTGTGTTTTTTAAAGCGGCATAATGATTTGTTAATTAACTCTTGAATCATCAGGTTTTTCTCTTTCTTTCCAATCTCTCTGCAGTGGGATCTATTCTTCCTGTGTTCATTACTTTGTTTCTGTCTTCATAACCCCGTGGTTTTGGAGGACTTGATGATCCATTATGTTGCGGATCATAATCAAACTTCTTCAATGATTTATCATCTTTTTTATTCTTTCTAATTTCTTGGGATCTTCGTATGCAATGAACATGCTCTCTTATCAGATATCTTCTTTATTGGCACCATCGACATGGCCCATCAGCTCCCTTCTGTTTCTTTTCCCTCTTTCCACAGACCGTTGGCCGAGGGATCCACAAAGTCAGCTCCCTAACACCCCCTTCATCCCCGAAGATGGCCCCGAAGGGTGGCCATAGGCGCATCCTGAGCGATGTCACCCACAGTGCCGTGTTTGGTGTCCCGGTCAGCAAATCCACCCAGCTACTCCAGGCGGCTGCAGCCGAGGCTAGCCTCAACAAGTCCAAGTGAGCAGAATGAACTCCTCAAAATGATCTGAGGGATCAACTGTCCATTCATGGCACTAAGCGAGCTCAGTGGGGCAATAAACAGTCCATTCATAGGACGGAGAACCCCAAAGGAGAATAAACGGCCCTTTTATAGCCCGGAGAATCCAGCCCAGGATTAATCATTCCATTCAGTCCACAAATAACTCTGTGGACGATTGACTTACTCTTATTTGCATACATCAGTAGGCCAGTATTGACAGAATTAACTGAGGTAGATAAACCCAGATCAAATTCTGTTGTGTGCTCTCTGTTGTATGTGTTTATGTTTATGTTGTGTACTGTAGATCAGCCAGCACCACCCCGTCCGGCTCCCCCTGTTCCTCGCAGCAGAGTGTGTACCAGCCAGGTGAGGGCGGTGGCCCATCAGCTCCTTCTGGCACCAATGCCCAGCCCAGCTGGAACCCCTTTGGGGATGACAACTTTTCCAAGCTTACGGCAGAAGAGCTCCTCAACAAAGACTTCGCAAAGCTAGCTGAGAGTAAGACCACCCTGTCCACTGCATAAGTATACCTGAAATATTATATGTATGTATATGTATGTATGTATGTATGTATGTATGTATGTATGTATGTATGTATGTATGTATGTGTGTATGTATGTATGTATATATGTGTAGTCTAAAATTACTTTGCTGTTTCTTTGTGTATAGCTGCTAAACCAGGAGATAAGGCCTTGGGCTCCAGTGAAAATCTCATTCCAGGGCTCCAAGCTTTCCCAGGTAGGGCTCTCATTATTTACACACCGGTTTTCTGTGTCTCTGCTCAGCAGAACAACTGTCTCCCATTTCTACATAGTTCCCTGCGGGCTGTATACTTATACATTCAGCTTTTTGTTCCTCTGCTTTGCGCAGCTTCCATTCTTCTTTGAATGATGTATCAGTTATCAAGCGTACATTTCTATGAATATCTCTGAGCCACTTTGATTTGAGACGGGGAAATTCGGTCACTGTCCTGTATTCAGTTCTCCTTATCTGTTGTGATTTCCTAATGAGTTTCTAGAGTTATTATAAACCTTAGCTCATGTCCTTTCTATCTCCCACAGTCCTATCTTCTGTATTCTTCTGTTGTTCTACTGTCATACTTCACATGGCTTCTTCTCTTCTCTCCCTGTGTTTATTCTCTGTGTAATGTTAAGCTGAAAGATCTACTGACATCCTGGGTTTGGATGCAGGTTCAGCGTTGTTGAGTGTTGCAGACCCTTTTAATGCCCTCTCCCTCTCTGACACCCCAGGTAATTTTCTTGTCTCCACATAGAACAATATGAACCATTCTTTTTGGTCCTGTAATGCCTACGGCTCTTGAACAAATAGATTCTTAGGGCTCACTAGTCACTTTTTTCATTTAATGTTGTAGTTTCCTTGAAAATGCACTTCTCAGAGGCTATCTTGTTGGCCTAGCAAGCAGCCTCACAGTGGTTCCTTGTCAGTTTGCATGAATGGAGACGGTAGCTACAGCTAGATCGCATCTCATTTGCAGCGCTGTGGTTTTGCTGTTGCCTGGGAACGTCAAGGACAAATTCTCCTTTGTTAATTGGATTGCCATACTGCTGTAGGTTCCTGCTTACTAGTGCCACTGAGAACAAGGTGAACGTTTAATGTTAGATTTTCAGCCCAAGTTGCAATTCTGTTGTTTGCTAATTAAGTGTTGACCCAGCCCTTTGTACTCATCAGTTTAGCTTTTAGACCTTTTGCGACTGTGAGCTTCATAGCTCTTTAACCCTGGCGGTCATCGCTTGTTTGTTCACTCAGTGACTGAACTGAGAGGATAAAATGTTGAGGCTGTGACATAATCAGGGTGTGGTTAATCTTCTCTGTGCTGTCCAAGCTGTCTCTCTTTGTTTCACTCGCTCAAATAGGCTACACACAAGCAAACACAATGTGACATTTGCCGATGGGGCAGAGAGAGCGTTGAGTGTTTTCAGCGTAGCTGTTGTTCAGTGTGCTCATGTGCAGCAATGGCAACAGGAAGTTCTTGTGTCCACAGGAGATTGAGACAAAGCAACAAATGGGATAACAATACCGTTATTGGAATTAAATGACGAATGTGTTATGTTAGAAAAAGCACTTCATTGAGATAGCATTTAGCACTGAATATCCCATGCGTTCTCCAATGAGTTTACAGGCAGAATTAGCTTTATGTCTCTGAGGATTTATTACAGCTTGTCACCAGCATTGACCTCTTTCCTGTAGTGAAGGGGGCAAAAGGCCACATCTGCTGTGCCATTTTCTGAGCCCACACATTCCCTCCCTCAGATCATCTGCCCCCATTTTGCCCCATAGCAGTCACCTGTAAGTATGAGCTGCAGAGAGAAGCATATAACTTGCATGGGTGTGGTTTCCACTTAACCTGATTGGTAAATAATAATTTGGTCTAATAGCTAGTTTTTTGGATTATATGAGAGGCACATATCTTAAAAACAACCCTCATGCTTTGCCTTCATAAAGATTCTGGCACACAGGGTGAAGCTGACTTAACAAGGATGTCCTTTGCTCATCTGTCAGCACTGGTCCCAAAATGAAAAGTTGAGAGGATTGGCATGTGGAAAGGGACAGTGCAGTGGTGCAGTGTATGTCCATTGTGAAAAAGCACACTAATTGTCAGTGCTTGTTTGTGGAATTAAAGGCGTAAACTAATGGTTTGCTATTGAAGTTTGTGAATTTCTCACACTCTTGAAGCAGAATGAAAGCATGGGATTTCACTCCACTAACTGGTCTTGGAGAGATGGTTTTATTAACTTTGCAAGCCACCTGATTCTCGAGCCATTTGTGAATTGAAAATGAACTTAGAATATTCAGATAGGAAACACAAAACCAGGATGTGATTAACAGCAAAGACCACCTAACCATATTACTTCCTGTTTAAAGATGTTTGCTATTTGGGCTACTTGATATCTGTTACATCTTACCTTGTCACCAATTACTAACCCATGGTTATTCTTATTTATTTTGATGAGATGGAATATTTTCTCCCATTGTCTGAGCTTCATATTTGTCTTTTCTTTCTGTGCTCTCTTTCTACTCATCTATGCAAAATTCTCTCCATTTGGTTTCTCTCTCTTAATCTTTCCATTGCCTCCTTCCATCTCTCTCTCTGGCTCACTCACAGAGAAGCTGATTGAGGGACTGAAGTCCCCAGAGACTTCTTTGCTGCTCCCTGACCTCTTACCCCTGGCTGACCCCTTCAGCAGTTCTGCAGAGAGCTCCTGCAATGGTACAGGCTCTCTCCTTGTCCCTTGCTTTACCCTGCAATGACCCATTTCCGCTTCTTCCTTCCTTTCCTTCTCTTTCTTCCACTACCAATGAGTGATGACTGTTATGTTCCTTAAGTGACAAATACCTGGAGAAAGGATTCAGGAAGGCGTACATTCCTTTAACCCCTCTCTGTTCAGTGTATCTATTTTTTTAATCTTTTTATTCATTTCTTAATCTTACCATTCTTTCCTCCTCTTGTTTCTGTGTAGCGAAGGCAGATATGTGTGTTGATTCCCTGATTCCTGGTTTGGAACCACCCCAGGCCCAGCGTCATTCAGCCCAACAAGAGCTCATCTCCGCCAGCATGCCAGGTTAGTGTCCTGGACCAGAGACTAGGAAATGTAAACAACATACTTTTTTGCAGTATTTGAGGGGAGGGAGAAAAAAATAAATATTGTGTAATATATTATTGTGTAAGAATGTTATGTAAGAAATATTTCCCATCGCTGTCACTTTATTCCAGGAGATTTACAACAGTATTTATTATTTTTTGGTGTGGAAAGCACAAAGTCATCTATCATTGACCTACACAAACATACCCAGACTAAGCCGTCCTGGCAACAAGGCATTGGCACCAAATGATCCTGGCCTGTGACTGTGGCAGCAAACTGCATTGTCTGGAACAATTGCTTTAGCGTCTAGCACAATTGCTATGATCCATGAAACAGGAAAACATTGAACTATCTGTTCATTAACAATGCTGATCTTGCTGAAAATGCACTCACAATCTACATACTTCTGTAATGATCAACATTGCCTGTGGCATGTAGGCTGGGAACTCGCCCCTACTGCTGAGCAGTAGAGCGTAACTGCTGCCCCTGGCTTTGACGTTGTATGCTGTGGTTAAAGGTTTTTTTCATGTGCAGTGTATTGTTGTTGTGGGAATCTGCTCCATATGAGGGAGCTAACAGCAAGGTATTTTTTTGTCTGGACTTTGACATGATCCTATGTGAGCAGAGGTCATATGGTAAACTGACTTACTAACTAAATGTATTTTCTTCTGCTCCTTGAGCTAACAAGCTTCTTCCTTTCCTGTCTTCCTGCTCCCTGGTCCCTCTGGCTTTGTTTCATCCTCTCTCAGACCCTTTGGCTGGGGAGGACTCTCTGCTGGGCTGCGATCTGTTATCTCACCCCTCTACTCCTGGAGCTCAGTCTGTCTCTGCTCTACCTTCCTCCTCCTGCTCCTCTGCTCCTCCTGGCTCCGGCTCCTGTCTGGAAGAGCTGGCCTCTGTATCACTGCCCCCTGGTCAGACATCTGCTGGTAAGACCTCCTCTCTGCAACGCCCCACAGCTAGCCTTATGTCTGCTCGGTGTTTTGGTCAATGCAAATCAAATGATCACAGACCACACATCCTCCCCAATCCACGGGGAGCCTGTTCAGACCGATAAAATAAATCTCTCTAAAATATGTGATATTGGACATTTAACAACACCTTCAACAGACCCTTGACTCATTTGTAGAAGAGCCAAACGCCACATAAAAAGCATGGCTTTAAATGCTGTGACTACCCTGGCTATTTTTAATCTACTTGCATCCTGCTTTCTTTTTGCTCTTTTCGTTGGCTGCCTTAACCTTCCCCCTTCATCATTCCTACACTTCCTCTTCCTTCACCGCAGACTCTGATTTCCTCATGTCGGGTGGGGAGAAGGGCACTGAGGACGAGTTTGACCCCATTCCTGTGCTCATCTCCAAAAATTCGAATCAAGGTAAGGCTAGCAGAATCGAGAGATGAGCACTCACACCTGCTAAAACCCAGACTGAGACGCTCTGAATGAGCCGCTTTCCTCAGCTCACACAACTGCTGATCAAAGATGAATGAACCCTCCATTCAAAAGCCCTGACACCATAGCTCATTCTGTGACCGCTGATGTGAAGTTGATGTGAGAAGTCTTGAGTGTGCTGTCACACTGTCACAAGGCTTTTCATCAAGCTCTCACATCAGCGAGCTTTCTCTTTATACTGCCAGGGATTCTCCTCTCTGCAGATGTTTGGCTTGTTTTGTTTAGCCCATGCTTCCGAGTCAGGGCAGAATTGAAAACTATTAGAATAGAAGTCTCCCCCCAGAGGTAGCATGTAAGAATAGGACATTCTCGTACTCTCTCCCTATAATAATGCAGGTGTATACAGATAACCCCAGCTCACTCTCTGCCTGTCTCTCTTTCTCTGTTTCTCTCTGTTCCTCATGTACATCTCTCTGCTCTACCATCAATTTGCCCTCATCCTCATCAATTCCTTGCTCTTCATTTCTCCATACGGTCTACGTTAATATTACTTATTCTTTTGCTTGTCTTTCACACTCTTGCTCTCCCTTGGCTTTTCCATGCCCATCTCTCTCTCTGTCTCTCTCTCTCTGGCACGTTTCAGGTGGTCACTCGCGCAGCAACAGTGGCAGTTCAGAGTCCAGCATCCCCAACTTGGCGCGCTCCCTTCTGCTGGTGGATCAGCTCATCGACCTCTAGGGGGGTGGGAGAGGTCGAAGGGGCAGTGTGCAATTGTAACATGGGGCAGGGGGGATAGAGATGGGGGAAGCAGAGGCACTTAACGTAGCACCTTACAAGGTAAAATTGAGGAGCCAGCATAGATAGGTTCCACTGAACCATTCTCTTTATGTGCCTCCTTTGCCTCAACTCCATCTCTACTTGCATGATAAGCTGGTTTTAAATATCTCTGCTGGCCGTTGACATTCCCATGCTGGTAACAATCTTACATTAACCCCTTAGCACATTGTTTGCTTCTGTCCTGGCTGCACCATGGCCTTCCTCATGCTTTCCTCACACTCCCATTAACATCCCTCATTGAGTGCACTGCCATGGTGATCAACCTCCATTGAATGCACACCTTATCTGGCTTGATCACAGCTACATTGTGTTCACCGCGTTTTGTATACTTGTTCAGGGTTGAAGCTTTATTTATTAAGGCAAACTTTGGGCAAGCTCTTTTGTGTCAGGGGTCTGACTAAAGAGTGAGCAGTGAAATGCTTTAGACCTCCTGGGTAATTTAAAGCACTTTCCTAGGTAGGTAGCCAAACTATTGACAAAGCAAAGATGCACCCTGAGTGAACCATTCAGAGTTGTTTGCACTCATTGAACTATTTAGGCCACAAACCAGGAGCGACCAATGATGAGAAAATGATTTGATCTCAGTGCGCGTATCCAATCTGTGCTTATTAAGGTCGTCAAATCTGTTAAATTCTACGTAGCTGCTCCCAGATAGATCAGTAAGAGATGCTATTGCAGTGTACCTGTATGTTTGTTGGTACCTCATTCTTATTATTGAGCAGGTGATTATTTTACCCTCTACTACACCTTTGAAACTACTAATTGTGATGTACTCTTGAAATCATGAAACTGGTGAAGCCAATGTAAATCAATGTGAATTTGGCCGATTAATTTGGCTGCATTGCCTTGGTCATGGCAGCACATCATCACCCTCAGCATTATCTACAACGCATGGTAAGACTATTAATGGAACATTTGTATTTTATAAAGGACTGAAATTGCCTATTTTTGTGTTGGGGAATTGGGTTTATCTTCGTCTTTGACTCACTGTCAAGTGAAATTATTGGATTTGTAACAATGCCAAAGTTAGAGAACAGATTTCATTATTCTATGTTTCAAGTTGTACCAGCTATGCCATGTGTTGGTCCGGTCTCAGGGTCAATGTGGTCAGTGAAGATGAGCAGATTTTTAGCATTGCACCACTGAAGAGAGAAGGATGTACAGTATAGGTTTCGTCCAATTGTTTCGTGTAGGTTTTATCGGACAAGCTTTACATGATAATGTCTTTTTCTTGTGTCTATGTGGCACATCTCTCTCCCATTCCTATTCACATCCCCTCTGTCTTATCTAGCCAATCCATTCATATCACATACCTTGATGTTGCTTGGCCAATGTAACATTCATTTCATTCTGAGAAGATATTCCAAACAGCTCCTTTGTACATAAAACCTCTGTAAATCTTCCCCTTGTCAGCACTAGTTAAAGTAGACTTTAAAGTGTTCAATATTTAAAGGCAGTTCATCTATCATGGTATGAATAAATGTGACTATTGATAGTGCTTTAGAATGAATGTATGAAGTGAGTATCAATATGAAATATATACAATTCATAAGTACATATTATAGAAAAAAAATATTTCTGTGTATTCTTTATGAAGCTGTATTTAAGAGTGCAAAGATGTCCCTCTCTTGTCCAAAGTCGTTTTGTCTCATCTCTCCATTCTTGTCTAGGATTGAGCTAGTCCTGTTTTGTTTTAGTTGCCCTCATCTGTTGATGCAACTCTGTGCTTGTGCTTCACCTCATTGGGGTATTATTTGAAGCACTCCATTCCAGCTCTTTTCATAATGCTGGTGATTCCATTTTAAGTTGCATGACTGGGATAGATTTCCTCCACATCTAAGAAATGGCGAAACAGAGCTCATGACGGATTTTACTTCCTGATATCTCTGTGACCCCTTTCCCAGCTTTTAAGTGTTTTCACTCGATCAGCTGCTGATCATAAGTAGAGCTTTGTGTGACACTTTAAAATCCAGCTGTATAAGTTACATTACATGGACATCTTTCCTTCTAGGATCAGCTTTTCATGTGATTCCCAATTGCTAGAAATGCCTGAAATGCCTGTTAGTTGGATTACATTTAAATGTAGAAGCCCCACCAAGCATTCCTCTATTTTGACTTGCCTCCAGCCAGGGGCAAGTCCATTATGCAGGCATAAGTTTCCTTTTAAAGTCCATATCAGCTGAGATGTTGAATATCTGTTACTACACTGACATTCAAACAGAAGCAGAGCTGCTTGTTTCCCCATTATACATTCAGCCGATGTAAAACTCTGGTTTCTGTATATTGGAAGTGTAATGCACAAATCAAAACAATACATTTCCATTGAGATGCCACTATTAGTATATGCTTTAAGTTAAAGTTGTTTTTTTTAATTTTGTGACATGAATAGTTGTTCTATTCCCCCTCTGCCCAATGCCACATATTGTGAAGGTTAGTCACAGACATTGACCATACTATAAGAATTTGTGGACAAATAATTGGTCAGTAAAACTATGTTTTTTTTGTTTGGTTTCTCTCCAAATAATGTTGTACAGTTAAGTCATTTGCGTTTTTTGTGGCTAACCTATGCAATTCTACAATTATGCTTAACATTATTATTAGACACCACAGTGCTGTATCCTGTAGAGTTCTAGCCTTGCCGTAGAGTCTTACTTGTGTTGCTGTGTGAAACCGATGTACCTAGTGTGTTGGTTGGGTTAAAACAGTGACCGCTATAATTGCATTGGTTATATCAAACTGTTTGACATGACTTGGCAGCAAATGTCCATATGTCAAAGCAGAATTATTATCCAGTGTGTAATTCTATTTTTATGAATGGAGGAGAAAATAATTCAAACAGAGGGACATTGAATAAAACTCATAAATGTGAATGTAATTTCAGTCTCTTTGGGTCTTTTGGGTTTTGAGTCACATTCTTTGATTTCTACACTGAAGACAGAAATAGCCTGCTATCTTTAGTAGTCTGTTAGGAACCTCTTATTCCTAAATATTTTTCCCTTTTACCTTGGATTTCATTTAAGCTGCTTGTCCCTTGATCAACCAGATGACAGTTAGATAGTCGTATCCTTTATTACATCGGAACATCTTGTAGCCAGAAAGCATTTGAATAGATTTATGACCACGTTTCTCAGTTTGTTGTCTGTTGCCGGATGTGTTGGCCATTTAAATTGCCCCAAACGTTTCCTTGTATATCACCCCTTTTACTCACAACCTGTCAACTGTCCTTCCCTCTGAGTTGTGCCCTGAGATTTAAAGGGGAAAGAAATGTTTTTCATTCCTCTCGTCCTCACCTTTCACTCCGTTCATTTCTCTGATACTTCACACCCACCCACTCCATTATTCAATGCTTCCTAAGTGTTGCAAGATATATAATTCAGAGTTGTATTGCCTTCCCATGTGATCCCGTTACATTTACAACTTCCTTTGAAATATCCCTTTGACAGACACCCTTGTCAGTCCATCCTTTAAGGCAACAACTAGAGTAACTGGCATTGAGTTCCCCAATAAATAGTGCGTCTGCTTGTTAAGCAGGACCAATATAGCTTATGTTGAATGGTCAGCTGTAAACCTATTTTCCACACATATTGTTTACAGTAAGCAGCTCTGCTGTTTGCTGATGTTTGGTAGCACTGACCAATGAGGTGATCTGTAAGTAATCACCTCATTGGTCAGTGCTACCATTGACCAATGAGGTGATCTGTAAATAAACAATTAAAAGGAACCCTGGCCCATAAAAGCCCAAGACGCCCCAAGAAATACAAAACACTGGTATTTTGCTTTAATGGCTGCCACTAACCTCTTCCCTAGAGCTGCCAGTTAACAACTGCTGTCAACACTGCTGAGGTAAGACTGTTCTGTCTCTGCTCACCTGTGTCAGCCTGTCTGTCTGTGCCTGACTCCTCCTACTCCTGCTGTGATTTCCACCAACCTACTTACTCCTGAGCTCCTTCTACCTCCGCAGAATCTACTGCAACCAAACTTCTGCCGCTGTTGTTCCTTTTGACTCAAAGTACACAAGGCATTGTTTTTGATGATGGTTGAATGAATGTGCTTAGAGGATGTTGCACCACTTTGTGGAAACAAGGTAATTTAATGTTGTAGAGGTAGAACTGGCTAGTCTTGTCTGTGTTGTGTACCTTGTTCTGTACTGAGTAGAACATGTCAGTATTGTTTTTGTTGTACTGTGCTGGCGCCTCTGCTGGGCCATTCTCGCTGATTCCTTGGTGGTAACAGATGTTCAAGATGTCCTGTTGGCCATGGTTGTGATTGGGATTTGATGTTTTGGTACTTAAATGAGCAGCTGGATCTCAGATGGTTGGGATTCAAGTGGGGTGAGGTTTCTTGTTATTGACAGTATTTGGATGTTAACTGCCAAACAATTTGGTTTTTGTTAATTTCTGAAGTGTATTCTTCTGTCTCTGCTCTCTACTGCAGAACTGAAAGAGGGGAGTAATGGCTACTCTGTGCTTGGTGAGGGGCGAGAGACTGAACGTCTAGAAGGAGATTCTCAAACTGATGAGGGCTGTGTTCACTCCAGCGAAGAAGATGACGAAGAAATGGAGGAGAAGGAAGCCCAGAAGGAAGAACAGAAGGGCATGGGTACCATTGAGAGTGATGTGGGGACCCATGACTGCAGTGGCTCCAGACCTCTACTAATGGACTCTGAGGATGAAGAAGAGCAAGGACCTCAGCTACCCGTCCAACCATCACCGCACTCTGGCACATTATCGACACAACCATCTACTACCTTCCCTCAGCCTACTCCAAACACCTTTCCTCAGAATCATTCCCAGCAGGTACCCGAGTCAGCAAAGGGGACCGAGGCTGTTCCTGATGTCTTCTCTAAAGCCCCGTTTCGGAGTGCACAAGAGGATGCAGGCGATGTGTTTGCCAATGCTCCATTTCAACGTGCCCCTATTGCAGCTCAACAGCAGCTGGATGTGTTCCTGCAGGCTCCCTTTGGAAAAAGAAAGGAGGCCACGGGAGTCACCAGCCTGTCCCCTCAGCCCATGACCTCATACACTCATCCAACTGTAGTTCACGCTGTAACCCCTGAACAAGGGGTCCTGGGACAGGTTGTCCCACAACCATTCCGCCCACAAGCGCTGGCCAAATATTCCCGACACTTTGAGGGACCTTTGCCCCAGCAGCCTGTAGCAGCCCATAGAGTAGTGTCTAATGTGAGCAGGCAAGCTGCGGTGGGATCGGTCCCTGTTGGACCTCTTCACTCATGGACCTCAGAAGTGAGTGCTGTAGACCCCTTTGTCTCTGCACCCTTTCACCTCAAGGCCCCACAGGAGAAGCCCTGAAGGTGCATACAGGTCAGGGCAGTAAGAAGTGGCGCCACTAAATTATGCAAACTATTAACAGCCATACTGCATGCTGTCACCAGCGCTGCGGCTGGACTGCAGGCCTGCATGGATCTCATTCCTAACTAGCTCAAATTAGTTTTGATAGTACAAGGTCATCACTACACTTGAATGCTGCAGTAGAATAAGAAAGGTCCCAGTTGCCTTTATTTTTCTTGTCATGTCCTTTTAATGTCTTAAGAATTGTCATTTGGTACGCGCACACACAGAAGATATGGTGGTCAAGTATTTGTTTGTTTTCTTGCCTACCTCAGTTACAGTTTTCTTGTCAGCTCTAAAATATCACTCAATGAGGGACTAAATAAATTATCTGCAGCTTTGGCAGTTTTGTTTCCTGGACATTTGAGCTTTACTGTGAAACGGTTAGCGGGCCTGATATTGCCACATTCACCAGACTTCAATTCCTCTGATGTGTTTGTTTTCAGAATGGAAGTACTCAGCTTTGCTCACAGGTCCGTAACTTCAGAAGCCTGGAAAAAAACATCTATAATAGCACTTTTATTGAGCAAAATGTTATGATGTAGCCTCTGGTCTCCTCCATTCTGAGTTTTGTCTCCACGTGCTTCAGAGGAATTCCCTTGCAATTACATCAAACAATGAATTTGGAAACTGCCTTACTTATGTTGTCCAAAACCATTAATTGTTTTCGTCTTTGTGGTAGGATAAAAAACGCATTTACTCTGAGTAGTACTGTTATGTCTGATAGTTTGATATTAATCAGATGCTGGATAATGATGCATAGGCATTTCAAACTATAATGATTTAAAATTGTACTCTTTTTGTTTCAATCCAACAAGTTTGTCTTTTTGTAACGTATTATGTTTGTGGTTACTGTCCTGTCTGTTTGATGAAAAATGGAACATCCATGTTTATTCCATGCAACATGCAAGCCTTATATAAATGCCAGGCATACAGAATACAATATAATATTTCCTGTGTTACATGCATGTAGTCCTTAAGGTTCACTTTTCTTTGTTGCTTTCTGTTTTACAGTATGTTATTTCTTAAGCCTTCTACTTCCACAACAAGTAGCGTAACATATGCTATAACTTTATCCTCCTAACAAACTGCTGCATTTACTCCATTTTATTGCACTCACAATCAGCACAAAATACAGTATGCATGGACTATTTTCAATTCATCTACCTTTATCATGGACATCTTTTGTAAAATCTGAATGTGTACTAACTGTGACTAACTCTGATAAGCACCTGAAGTAAAAATACATGCTTAAACAATGCTTGCCTTCTGTCACATCTTCAGCACTTGTGTGTAACATAATAGTTCCAGTCAGGGATTGTAATTGTGGTGTTATCTGGTGAGTGAGTTCATGAATGGTGATTGGTTCATGGCATTCCTTTTGAATTTCTTTGTTTCCATAGCCATATGGAAAATATTTTATTGCCTTGTGCTTTGTAAAATCTTATGGCACTTTTTAGTTCCCTCCTTGGCACATTTAAGAATGGGTTGAAGTACATGTTGATTCCTCTAAGTGTAATTCATGTATTCCTCTGTTGAAATATAAATCAATATTTTTTTCTTTAATTGTACAATCTTTTATAAATGTTCACTTTTCTCACCCAACCTGTACAAATGAAGGTTGCACATAGTCACTGACAGTCAGGATTTTCCCAGAATGTGTTTTGATAACACAGCTGTGTGAGATTTATACAACTTGTATTTCCACCACAGTGTTGTATGTGAAACTTATGGAGGATTCAACAGGTTCAGATGCTGAAACCTGAGGCACTCACATCAAAATACTTGAGTCATGCTGCAGAGGCTGCCTTTGAAAACTGTCATACAAATATTAAATGAATGTAAAACACGTTTTGGCTCATTTCTTGATATTAAATGTCTGAAAGTCAGTCTTACACCAGTCACAGTAAGTGGTGAATACCACCATTCAACAGCCACTTTAATTATTTTACCAGCCAAATTGCTTCATTTAATTGAAAAGAGATGGGTTGTTGACATGCAGAATTATCTGGTAAAAAAGACAAGTCTACCAGCCACAACCAAAACTGAACATCATTTGGCTGGATGTTAATTTGTGGCCTTGGTCTTTAGGCTAGTTGTGAGAGGTTTGGTGTGAGCTGGGGGCACCACTAGAGGGCCAGTATACAGTTAGCCAGGGCTTGATTTGGACTGGGAGTCGTTTTGAATGAGCTGTGTGCATTCACCAAAAGTCTGACCTGCCCTACACATTTAGCACACGATTGAAATGGATCTGATAATTAAATGAAACTAAAACTTAAATATTTGGTTCAACTGAAGGCTTCCAAAAGACACGGCTCCTTTTTATTAAACAGAATAAATGTATAAAACAAGCATTGCCAGAATAACAGTAAAACATATCGCTCCGTTTTTAGATAACAAGAATACAGAAATCAGAATAAAGACACGTCCCCTAAAAGGAGTCTGACGGCGGAAATGACTGCTCTCGTCTTAGCAGCCTTTTTGTTTATATGTCATAGCGGCAAGGCTGTGAAAATAACATTTCTGGGGTGGACGCAACAATTTTAGTTACATTTGCCGCATATTACTCTTTTACTATATCTGTATTTACAGTTTGTTTCTGTGTATTGCTCAAAAAACATTGCTACGTTTTAATTACTCCGTTTAAATGACTTTTATTTTGAAAATTCAGACCAGAAGTCCTGTGTTTGATTTGGGGTATTTTGTTATTCTGGCTGGTATAACATTGGTTCTCATTTTCGTAGAAGTAACGTTACTGTTTACAAAATATGAAGTAGGAGGTACGTTATAACCGTTATGTTAGAAACTTATTTTAGCAGTGCAACTGTGAAACTGGTCTGAAAGGGCTTGTGTTAATGTTGCTCGGAAGCTGCGTTGCCTTGTCCTGAGCTCGATGGCTACTCAGAGGGTGCTCCCCCAAAGCAAAGAGTCTCTCCTCCAGAACTACAACAAGAGACTGAAGGATGATATCAGGTCCATTCTGGACAACTTCACAGAAATAATCAAAACAGCAAAGGTACTGGACCCTTCTCCCCCCCTTTCTCTGTCTCTTTTGGACAGGAGATAGCATTAGCTGTGGAGGGTCAGGGTTAGCCTGCTTTCTCATGGTATAACATCACCCACTCCTGCCCTCGGCTTGCTGTGATTTTTTTGCAACCTTTATTTTCTCCAGATAGAAGATGAGACACAGGTTTCTCGGGCAACCCAGGGGGAGCAAGACCATTATGAGATGCACGTCAGAGCAGCCAACATCGTAAGTACATGTCGATGATCAAACGCTTCAGAAGGCACACTCACATAAAAGACTTTTGAGACTGTGCTGTCCACTCACCTTGAGTAGAGGGAGTAGAGAGGGATACATAATGGTGGAGACAGGAGAGAAAGCTCTGGAGGGGAAAAAAAGAGAAGAAAAGAAAGCACTCAAACAGGCTGCTGACCATCAGAGTAATGACAAGACAGAACAGTAAACAAAATTGCTGCACACTTCTCTCCATGCATGAAGAATATGGGTTTACTCCAACTCACACCTGTCAGTAATGAGGACAAGAGTATAGACAGCCAATCGAATAGGAAGGAATTCACAAATCAATCAGTAATAAATGCACTGCTTGGATAAGCTAGCATTCCTGGTTTCTATAGGGGAAAATATGTAGGATATTATTCAAACTTCAAACGTCACATTTCAATACTCCATCAACATACTTCTCATTAGCAATAATGTAGAGAGGAAAACCCCAACAAGATAAATACTTAAACAGAAAAACTATAAACAAATATTATATTAAAAAAAGCACAAATATACAGTTTTGGCCAAGATTGGCACCCTTGGATTTAATGCAGATAATGTAAAATATCTTCTTAAATAATTGAAACAAATTTCAGTCTTGTGGGGGGACTAAACTTGACTGTCTCTGGCACTGTTTCTTTGGACAGGGCTCGCTCAGAAAAACATTTCCAGACTTGTTAGCTCTTCTCCGTGTTACTGTGACAGGTACGTGCCGGTGAGTCCCTGATGAAGCTGGTGTCGGATCTGAAGCAGTTCCTCATTCTGAACGACTTCCCCTCTGTAAATGACGCCATCAGCCTCCAGAACCAGCAGCTCCGCTCGCTGCAGGAGGAGTGCGACAAGAAACTCACCTCTCTCCGTGATGAAATTGCCATCGACCTGTACGAGCTAGAGGAAGAATATTACTCCTCCAGGTACAAGTAGGCTCATACCTGCCCCACTCCACTGCCCCTCCACAATCCCATGCCACCGTGTACACGCTTGCCTTTACCGCTCACCTCTGAACCCAATGAAGGGTTTAATTCTACCCCATCTCAACCCAAAAGCTTTAATGTTGTTGTTTTCTCACCTTCATTTGGATATCTAACTTGTACCATTCATCAACAAACAATATGTGGCCAATGTCCATTGAGTGATGCCGGGTGGTATCGCACAAGACATGACGAAACTCATCTCACTAAGTGCTACATACCCACCAATGACTTGAGGAAGTGCCCTGGTATTTTTTTCTGCTCCATGGTTTGTGTCATAATTGTCCATGGTAGACAATGTTAGGCTTCAGCATTAAAGGGGTATACCACTAAATGTCAGAATGTAAATGTTTGAATGCTCTAAACCAGGTGCAGTTCAGTTTTATTAGTGACTACTGTCCTCTATAATCTAAAACAAAAAACTGATCCCCTAATCTGTTGTCTCAGCAATCTACCAATCTACAAGCATATCTGGAAAAGATGAGTGATGATAGCCAGAATGATTTTCTGGTTATAATGAGTTTCACAGCAGATGACATTGCCATTAAGTAAGTTAATTTGGGTGCAGATTTAGAGCCCAGAGAGCCTAGGTTAGACTTTAGGTTCCCTGATTTCGATTTTGCAACAGATTTGGGGGAGACATTTAAACAAATATTGTATGTGGTAGGAGAGAGATGAATTGTTAATTGAGTGGTATTCCCCTTTAAAGTGGAAGTCATGTGGTGTTCTATCATAGTTCCTTTAGTGCTAAAATATCTTAGTATTGAAGTGAAGACCAGATCAGATCAGAACATTTGAATTGCCCAGATGTCTGTTTTCTCCATGGTAGATGGATGTTAATGAGTCTTGGCAACATGAGGCTTTGGAGGGAAAGGGAATAAAATACCTTCTGGAGAAAATATACGTCGAAAGAACCAAAACTATATTGAAAATAGTATTTTATACAGTTTGTTTTCATTTGAAGATTATTTATATATTTCTATTTAAATCATGAATGTCAAGGTGATACCCTGTATGCTAAATTTTAAGTAGCAATGGTGGAAGCATGTTTGGGGTAGATTGTATATTTGAGGTCAAATTTGAAGCTACTAGTACTTCTCTAAGTGGAGCTTTTCTGTAAAACAAATTAGGGGTTTCATTTTTTATAGATTCCGTCCTTTGACCTCAAGTGACCCAAACTAACTGTGCAAGCTGTGTCGATCACATGGCACTCTGGTACACATTTGTACCAGTCTGTCTCAGCTATCTACATAGACCCACAACAATTAAGAAATAAAGTAGAGACGAAACATTGTAGTAGTTTGTCTAATTTGTTGTTTCCTTAAGAAAGCATTGAGAAGTGTCTCAATACTGCGTTGGGCATGCCAGGTGTGGGGCTCTTTTCTTCCTTGCTCTTCTTTCTCCTTCATCAGCAGCTAATCCCACTTTTTTGCTGAAGTTAAAAACAATTTATACAGTCATATCTCTGTGTACACTATCTAGTCGAGCCGTAATAGAGCAGTCCCAACTGGCATTTCAGGTGTTGTCCCATTTCTTTTCCAGATATAGTCTGATAAAATAAAAGTATCCACATCTGACCCACATAGCACTATATGTTCCATCTTAACCAAACTTGCAGGCCTCTGTAAGGCGATAACAGAAGAGCTAAGCTTTCCCTTCATACTGGCTGTTGTTTCCAATGCCTTTGCATAACATTCTTTTTTGTGTCCTATCGTATGTGTGCCTTCATGTACTCTTCTGTATGTGTATGAATGTGCTTATTCTGACTTGGCGCTTTTGTCTGCTCCTCTCTTTCTGTGCTGCGCTGATTCTGTGCCTCCTATTGGTTTCTGTTCTGGAAAGCTACAGTCAGTGGGACAGCACTGACCTGCCCTTGTGTGAGGCCTACCGGCGGCAGGACAGTTGGGCCTCCCCAGGCACCAGCTGCAGTTCTGCTCACGGGGACGGAGAGAACATCGATGGACCTCCCTCACAGGAAACAAACGCCCAGCACCACCTCAACGGACACGGGACCACCTCCATAGAGAAACCATGAAGCACTGGAGAAAACTAGATACAGTTTGGCACATTAAACACCTCTACACAGTGTGTATTCTAATGGTGTATATAGGTTAGTGTTAGTAATGTCTCATAAATGTGTGTCCATGTAAGTCCACCACTGTTTTGTGTGGCCAACATGGAATCAAATGGAACTGGACTGGAACTTAAACTTCAGCACGGTGGATTTCCTTTGCTTTGTAGTTATCATAGGAGAAGAGCGCCATGGAAAATCTGTACCGATAATAACCAAATAATTCTTCAAATCAGCAGAATGTCATAATGTTAGTTATGTTCCCCTCAGTTTACAAGCCATTCAAGACAGTTACAAAATTTGCCAATACAGCGACATATATATATATATATATATGTATGTGTATGTATGTTTGTATGTGTATATATAGCAGAAAGACTGAAAAATACAGTGATGGTGTTTTTTTCCTGACGCCACGAAGATAATTAAGACAACTTTAAAAAAAAAAAAAAAAAAGTAGTCTGTTTTTACAGTAAATTCCCTGTACAACTTTGTAGTCTTATGAAAGCCTTGACTTTGAAATTGCACATGAGTGTATGATTTTTGGATTTCATTTGTAAAGGTTGGCTTTTGTAATGTTTTTTTTTTTACTCTCATTAAGCATTAGTCAAATTAAAGTACAATTACAGCTTCAATGGCTTTACATCTTTAATTAATTTCCATGCTTTTTCTGGAAGTCCACACAATGAGGATTTAACAATGGAATGAAACTCAACTTTCATGGCTCAGGGTACCTTATATAAAAGGTCTGAGTAATCAAACTTTTTTATTAAGCACTAATTCGGCAGCTGTATGTGAGTTCTTCTAATGGAAGTGTGCCATGAAATGTTGGGGATTAAGATGTTGCAGTATCTGTTTTTGAGAGAATAGAATAAATTGAATGAACTGACAGGTATTTTGAAGTAAAACACAATGCTTCTTTTCTGTGCAGTAATAGTCTAAATCAAGCTGCCTACTGTAAACTATGGATATGAATAAGTGCCATTTGGTTTATTAATAATTATTAATCAAACAATACACAAATCCCACTCATTTATCAAACAAAATAAATTAGTGATCCTTGATCCTTGATCCTCCACACTTTGACAAAGACACCAAACTTCACTGTGGTTAAACAGTGTCTATTCATATAAAATAAAAGATTCTATGAACCTTTTTGATAACTACTGAAAGTGATTTAAAGTTATTCAAACAAGCAGCCAAAACAGAAGATCCCTGACAACAATCTGTGAGAAATAGGCTTAAACCACCATTATCATATAAAGTTGATATTAAGCAATAGCCAATTGTTGCATGCAAACCAAATAGAGTCCCTCATTTCTACTGAAATGAAACAAGCCAAACAGGCCAGCTGCATCATTTATCAAAAGCCTATAGCCTACCCTAAGTTGTGAAATATTTTTCAAATAGGCTATAAAACACATAAAGTACATCTGAACCACTTTCTGTGAACAATAACTCAAAATCAAGTTGACAGCTGCAACCTACACTATGTGGCCAAAAGTCAGTGGACACCTGACCATCACCTATACCTATATGAGCTTGCTGGACATCCCATTCTAAAACCATGGGCATTAATATGGAGTTGGACCCCCCTTTACGGCTATAACAGCCGCCACTCTTCTGGGAAGGCTTTTCACAAGCTTTTGGAGTGTGTCTGTGAGAATTGGTGCCCATTCAGCCAAAAGAGCATGTGTGACGTCAGGCAGTGATGTTGGACGAGAAGGCCTGGCTCGCAATCAACATTCTACTTCCTCCCAAAGGTGTTCAATGGGGTTGAAGTCAGGGCTCTGTGCAGGCCAATCGAGTTCCTCCACACCAAACTCGTCTAACCATGTCTTTATGGACCTCGCTTTGTGCACAGGGGCACAGTCATGCTGGAACAGCAAAGGGCCTTCCCCAAACTGTTGCCACAAAGTTGGAAGCGCCCCATTGGCTAAAATGTCTTCGTATCCTGTAGCATTAAGATGAAGACCCTTCACTTGAACAAAGGAGCCAAGCCCAAACCCTGAAAAACAGCCCCAGACCTCCACCAAACTTCACAGTAGGCACCATGCATTGCGGTAGGTAGCATTCTCCTGGCATCTACCAAACCCAGATTCGTCCATCAGACTGCCAGATAGTGAAGCGTGATTCATCACTCCAAAGAACATGTTTCCAGTTGTGGCGTGCTTTACATCACTCCAGCCGACGCTTGGCATTGCACATGGTGATGTGAGGCTTGCGTGCAGCTGCTCGGCCATGAAAACCCATTTCATGAAGCTCCCGACGCACAGTTCTTGTGCTGACGTTGCTTCCAGAGGTAGTTTAACTCTGTAGTGAGTGCTGCAACAGATGATTGCCGATTTTTACGCACTACACGCTTCAGCACTCGTTGCCCCCGCTCTGTGAGATTGCGTGGTCTACCACTTTGTTGCTCGCTTCCACTTCACAATAATAACACTTACAGTTGACCGGGGCACATCTAGTAGGGCAGAAATTTCACGAACTGACTTGTGGCAAAGGTGGCATCCTATGACAGTGCCACGTTTTAAGTCACTGAGCTCTTTACGACCCAGTCTAAATGTTTGTCTATGGAGATTTCGTGGCTATGTACTGGATTTTATGCACCTGTTAGCAATGGGTGTGGCTGAAACACCTGAACTCAATAATAAGTACGGGTGTCCACTGACTTTTGGCCATATAGCGTATACTGTTTGTGTCACCCCTCCTACAATTCCCTTTGGAGCTCTTTGTTAAGAACAATAACTCCCGTAGGTAGTCTGGAAAATTCAAGTGGAACAAGATAAAAGCCCCAGAATTCAGCTGCAAACATTCTGTTCATGTCACCCTCCCGGGTAGTCTTTGTAACTCATGTCAAAACAGAAAAATGACAGCACAGCCAGAGGGCAACAGGGAGACAGAGACTGCTGGACTCCTACCTGGTCTCAAACGTCAGCGTAGTGAAGATGGTTTGACAGCGTGCTACTCTGAAAAGTTGGAAAGAGGTTTTTACACCTGAGAGCTGTAAATCTCACATCACCCACAGACTGTTCCCGATCAGACGGCTACGAGAGAGGTTTGCCTCCTGTTGCTTCTCTGAGCACAATTTTCCCTTACAGACACACGGGGATCCCTGACTCATAACCTACTGGGGCATAGAGATCAGTCACTCAGTATGGTCATTACTATGGTGGGTAGACACAGTTAAAGCACTGACGGAATGTGGATTTGCTAACCTGCCCAATGCCCCCTGGGTAATTTCCCATCAGTGTTGCCTCCCTCCTCTCCGCCCCACCATCCACCTCTTTCTCTAATTCCCTGCATTCCTTCATTCTTTAACAGCAGTGTGAGTCTTTTTCACCTCTCTCCCACTCCGCTGTCAGACCTCGGCCCACTTGCCTCAGGCTACTGAAAGCTTCTGAAGGGCTCAGCTTGACTGGACCTTCCCAACTATCAGGGTAAGTCGGGGCTTGGCGGGGGGGGCCCATTGTCCTGTAGTGTGAACGGCTCATCACTGGAGACTTTGGTCCTCCCAACAACTCCAGACCAGTCGGAGCCCGACAAGATTTTCTCAAACATGTCTGATTTTGTCAGGCCCAGTGTGGCCCGACGTCGTGTGAGTTGGTTCAAGACTCACCAAGACTGAAATCTGGGAGTGACCCCGGTAACCGCCAAAGGGAGTTTAGCTCAAGGGGGAATAACAAGAGAGTGAACGGGCTAATAACTTCCACTCACGCAGATATTTTACATCGGTAGAGATTCCAAACTCTACTTGCGCCATTCTTGATATGTTGAAATGACAAAATGCCAGGATAAATCCACATACAATTACAAATTAAGTGAAAGTAGTCTTACACAAACTTCTTCATCAGTGTTATCCTTGTAATAATGTCACTTCAAAATACATTTGTACTGTAAATGTGAACTGGAGCTTCTCTACCACGAAGCAAGAAATTATGCAACACCAATTTTGCAAGTGTATTTTCAGTGAACAGTTCTGGACCAATGGGAAAATGTTGGTGAAAGATAAAAACCCCTCTTCTTCATGTGTGGGACGCCCCACCTTTACCCCGCCGCTTCCTGACGGGACAGCAAGCATTTACTCAAGACCCGTCGTTTAGTCTTTACTGTCTTCACATTGGAAGAGTCTTGTAGTCTGTCCCTGGCTTAAGGATAGGGAACCCTGTTATTATTCTTGACACAGTACTGTACAAGGTCCTTCATGTGTTTCTCCCCTTTAGCTCACTTTCTGTCTCTGTTGTTAAGGATCCTGCTACTGCACTACACATTAAAAGCACGCACATCTCTCCCTCTGCTATGTCTACCCTTTTTTTATATATTCATCTACATTCTTTTTCTTCT
>CABFOQ010054943.1:0-15550 GCA_900660455.1 Gephyroberyx darwinii | reverse complement strand
CAGATACGAGCACACTCACATATGATCTAATCCACCCACTCTCTCAGACATTCTCATACACACAGATAACACACACACAGTGCACCTAGTCCAGAATGGCTCAGTTAGCATTAATTACTGTAGGTGTCTGCATTGCCCAAAGCACAGAGATGATATTGCTGTCACAGACAGTGACATGACACACAGCGCCCAGGGAGATGTACGCACCTGCTGTGTGTGTGTGTGTGTGTGTGTGTGTGTGTGTGTGTCTTTGTACATGCTCATACATTCGTGTGTGCCTGCATGTACTGTATGTACAAATACAGAAACCTTTCTCTGTACTGAGAGTCAGTTCTTTAAGTAATAATCCATGACATTTTCATATAAATGAATGTTTTCTTCTCTCTTTCGCCGATTGATATAACACAATAATGATTCAACCTATAACCAGTTCATGAAAGCTTTTACATTTGCTGTGGTAAACACATCCAGTGTCAGGTATTGTATAAGTCTTGCACACAGGCTTCCGGTTTGTTTGCAATAAATAGAAGAAGGACTGGGTAGTTAGCATGTAGCATGAGCAGCAATAGCCACCATGAAAGAGTGCCACCAACTCAAACATCAACAGAATGTCCAAGAAAAAAGACACTGTTTGATTGACAAGAGACTAAATAATAGACTAATATACAGTTCTTGTCCACAACTGTATATATAATATTTACCATATGTGATAAGTTTTATGAAAAACATTTTGATCAACATTTTTGTTCAGCAGCAGGTGACTGACAATGGCAGTTAAACTTAATCACCAGAAGAGGCTGGATGGATCAGATCATTTGATGTGTTTTAAATATATTATATCTGTGATTCAGTAATACATTTAAAATGTAATAATAATTTTCTAGCTTTACATTATGGTAGCCAATCAGGAGGCCAGCATTTTAAATGAATGGACCTAATGCTAACTAAGTAGCACTTAGCTAAAAGATTAATTCCACCTCTTATTTTGCTTTGGTTAGTTTTGTTTCATGTTGTAACTGTAATACTTATGATGGTTTGGTGAGTGAGGTGAATGCTTGTAGAAGTCCCACCTTGGTCAGTTTCCGCCAAACATGGATAATTTGAAATGAATGGACCTAAAGAAGTAGCGCTTAGCTAAAAAATAAATTCCACAGCTAATTTTGCTTTGGTTAATTTTGTTTAATGTTGTTGTAACATTAAATGTTTTAGATGAAGATTGCAACTGTTTTTAAGTATGTATAGGCCTATGTGTGGATTTTTTTAACATTTATTTAAAAAAGTCATATTTGTGTGTGCATTGGAAACACATTTGTGAACCTTATTTTATTTATATGTGGATTTTTTTTTTACATTATATAAAACGATAAATATATACGTTTGTGAATGGAATTGTGTTTGTTTGTGAATATTGAGAGTAATCTGATCCCATAACACTTGATGGTCTTATGCCCTGTCTAGGTGAGTGTCAAAAAGGGCACAGTACAATTTCCAGCTCCCAAAACCAACCACAAACACCAAATTATAGGAGAAAAAGGTAAGGTGGGCCAAGGCCAAAACAATAAATAATCAAAGCTGCTAGAGGTAAATCCTACAAAGAATGGAACAACTAAAATACAGAGGTCTATGTCTACCTCCTTCACTAAGTTAAAACACAGGAGAAAACGAGTTACAAAGAAACTAGCAGTCCACCCCTATAGCATGTTGCCAAAAATGCACACATTCAACACTCAACCAAAAAATGTAGAGTGGTTTACAGTAACAGTAAAACAATGCATTTTATATTGTCTGTTGTATGCAGGTAGAACTGAAACATGAAAAGTAATGCAGTTTTTGTAATGCCATCAATTGTTAGTTTTTTGAAAGTCGGTGTGCTATGATTGACTATATGTTCCTCTTGGATAGAAAACTTGCTAGTGTTTTGAAAGAATGATTTGATATTTTTTGATAGTGTTGTTTTGCATTTTGAAATGCAGAGTTGGTATTTATTGAACAAAATGTGGTTTTGAGCAGAAAATTAACTATTTGGCTAACCGTGTGATGTAGGTGTGTTGCTGTGTTAAGAGGTTAGACAAAGTATTTTAAGTATAGGTAAACGCTTGTTAGCAATTGTAAAAAAAACTGTAATACTTAACAAATTCACTGAAATCGCACACAGAACTAGCACAGCCTAACTGGTCGGGTTGAGGAATGGGAATGGAGTGCTGTCACTCTGCAGGCGGGTTGACTCTGTATTTGAAGGCCGGTCTGTTACGAGGGAGCCAATCAGCTGCAGTTGCTCCGAATTCAGTTGTCCAGTCAGGAATGGCCACCTTATCCTGGCACGAACCTAGTCTCATATATGGGATGGAGTGCATAGTATATGTGAGAGCAAAAGGAAACAGTTAAACATGTACACACTACTGACAACGACATATCCACAAATACATACGTAGATAAATACGACCGAGGGTTGTAACAGATGGTTTTCATTGTTAGCTGTCAAATCAATTTAGCTCAAGCCCATATATTTTATTCTCTTTCTTTGTCTTCCTCCTCCATTATCATTACAGGTTGGAGAATCTTCTCTGGCTTTTCACTGTTGTGCTAACATCTCTCTCTTTCTGCAGCATTCGATGGAGGAAATGTGAACAGATCATCTACATCCAATGATGACTGATCTCAATGCATGTGAGTATGAACATTGAAATGCACATTTTCTCCAAGATACAAACATTTCTCTGTCTTGCATGTCTCACACTCATTTGTGTTTCATTTAATGCAGGAAATGCTGACAGACGTCAATGGATGTGAGTGTATTAATTAAAGGAACAGTCCACTCACCCTCATGTCAGTTGAAAGTCCATTGAAGACCTTAGGAAACCTCAAGCATTGGAGCCTATAATTACCAAATATGTATCATTCCATGACTTGAAGGAGGCACGAAACAATTAACTCACCATGAAGTGCTTGTGAGTAAACTCACTGTTCATCAGGCATGTTTTTGGATAAGCCCATTGATGTCTGCAGTTGTGTACTACCACACTGTGAGATGTAATTAAGCTGTATGGCACACAAAAAATAGACTGCAGAGAGCTCTGGGTTTGTGTGATGACAATAGAGTGGATCTGTACAGACAGTGTAATAAAAATAATAAAATAATAAAAGTAAAATTATCCACTGAAACACAAATTCATGAAACACATATTTCATAACATGAAGATCAGATCTAAATTCAGACCTGGTGGAACCCAGAGTCAGATTCACCATCGTTAACACTGCATTTTTACAACCACTTGTGAGTAAGCACATTCATTATTTGCAGCCACTTAGAAATGTCTATGCAATACTGAAAACTGTGATTTCTGAGTTTACCCAAAGGCAGCAGTGAACATAGGCATCTTTAACCTATTTTTTTTTTTTTTTTTAAATAGTCAGAGTTAGAGTCTGATTCCTTTTGGGAGTTTGTTCCAACTGTGCGTAGTGTAATAACTGAACGCTACTTCACCCTGTTTGGTTTTTTTTACCCTACAGGATTGTCAGGGGGGAAAAAGCAACACTAACTCTGGATTACTAAAAAATCTATCTTCTTCTGTTAGATAATGTTAGTTGCTTGCGGGCACGTACTGTATGCTAAACTGTTAGCATGTGCACAGGACAGAGATTTCTACCAGATACTGTAGCAGTTTGACTCACTACAAAGGATTTCCCACATAGATCCTTGCACCAGTAAGATAAATCAACCCTTCAATATAACCATCAGTACAAATACAATCATCCAAATAAAACACAAAACACGACTCAATGACTTTAAATAAGGATATTCCACAATATCAAAGAAAAGTTCATTCCAGTCCATTCAGTTCACAAAAGAGTTCAATTTCATCAGCAATAAGTCTCTTCAGTTCCCTAACCAGACTGAGGACACTCCATTTTCTCACACCTCTCTCCAACCTGTATTTTTATGAGGGGATTCATTCTCTATGTCTGGCCTCCCTAGACTCCATAAAGGCCCTTTGGGAGAGTGATCTTGGGGACAAAATCACAGGAGAGCTCTGGGAGAAGGCTCTTAACAGAGTGCACAGGTCATCAATATGTGCAAAACATTTTGATTTTAGACTAATTCTTGCGATGTCGTAATGACTGTTATTTCCACCTTCTCACTGGGAAAAACTGTTCACGACAGGTCCCTAGTGGTAATTACAAGTAGGTGAATTGGGATTTTTTTTATAGATCCCCATCTATCCCACTTGGCCTTCCGAATTGTGGAAGTAACAATAAAATGTCATGGAAACATGGAAGAAAACGCGTCAAACACGCCAGTAACGTCAGTGATTCAAGGTAAGATTTTTTTTTATTATTACAAATTATTACTATTAATCATAGTGTCACATAGTGTCACTATGTCACATACGTTTTGTTTCTAACCGTCTTCGTTGCCTTTGCTCTTCGAGGTCTTTAAGGTTTAGAAAACAATGCTGGTTGATAGTAATGTATCTGTAGCCAACTTGCTACTACCAGGGTCGAGACAGAGACAGAGACAGAGACAGAGAGTTTTATGCTGGGTGGCCCGCTGGGGTTCATTACTGTCCACAGAAAATCATACATACACACACACACAACTAAAGTACTGCTAACTGCCATCTTGGATGTGGGTGTTTCCAGTGATTTCAACCAGTTAACCACGTGAACGCTTCCTAGTTGTAGGAACAAGATTTTCTGCTTTTTCCCACATCGCGTGAACGCGGCACAAGATTTACATAGATGTGGACCCAACTTGTGATAGATGTCACCGTGCTCCAGCAACACATGCTCATATGTTTTGGTCCAAACCCAAAAGTCACCTTGCCTTGCCTTCTTCACTTATTCGCCTGTGCTCTTGTTTATTAGCGCTTGTTTATCTGACTTACTTATCTTGTCTTAGCTCTTGTTTATTAGATTTACTTATTTTGTCCTAGCTCTTGTTTATTTGATTTACTTATTTGTCTCACTTGTTTACTAAAAAGTAGGTAGCTAATGTTACTGCACTTTTACCTTAGCACTGGTTATGCTCTTAAATGCTTGTTTAGTAAGGAAATGCACTGATGATTTCTGGTGACTAGTAGTTCTACCTATGTTGAATGCACTTATTGTACGTCGCTTTGGATAAAAGCGTCTGCTAAATGACTGTAATGTAATGCCTTTAGGATCTTGCGTTCATTGACTACCTGAAGCCAGGCCAGGAGGTGTCAGATGAGTTGGGAAGGCAGTGTCATGGAAATGAAAGAAGAGAACGAGATAAAGAAAAGAGAGAGAGAGAATGTGAGGAGGAAGACATTGATTGACTGTTGGAAAGTCTAAATTTTGACCATCTAATATCACTCCCTCATACCTCACCAGGAGGGAAGAGGTCTAAATCTTTCACCTAAATGAAAACTCCACCCTTGGATACTCTTACACTGTTAGATATTGTCGATTTGTGATGTTCACTGTCTTCCATTATTATTTATTCTTCAACCTGCCTCGTCTACTTGTATTTCACATGCTACCAACAACAGGTCTGCAACGAGGCAAACTGTGGCTGCATTGAATTCTGGTCCGTTGAAGCTACTGTCAGTAGCGTAATTACTATCACTGCCTCTGCAAATGGATTTCTTTCTGTGAGACTGTTGAATGTTGGTGCAAAACGGTTTGTCTGGAAAGAAACCCTTGCTCTTTGATTCTTGCGGGGCTGACACAAAAACCTGACGTTTACCGTTGATGTTCTAGATAGCTGAAAATTGTTCTGCTGTCAAACTCCATTGTAGCTGTGCTGGAAATATTTTAACGTGATGTCATGTTTGTCTATATTTGGCCAGTTATCCACATGAAATAAAAAAAAGATACACCACCAAACAACAAAATGGACCCAGAAATGAAAGGTACATTGCAAGGTACAATAGCTGTTTTGTAACACTTCAATCGTAATGGCTTGACTTCCTTTATTTGGGGAGGTATTGAAGAGTAAAGAATCTCAGTGCATCATCAGGTATGGTTGTTGGCCTGTTCTGTGGTTCTGCACCTGCATGCTACATTCAGACAGAATGTGAAAACAAATTTAGAGCTGGTGTGAATGCATGTAAAGTCAATTAAATGAAGCAAATGGAGTGAGATGGATGCTGTAGGCTCATTGTGTCATAGAGAAAGATATCAATTCAAATCACTAATCATAATGGCCTGGACTACCACTGGAGCAGTTTGGGGTTAAGTGCCTTGCTCACAGGCACATTGACGGTGGATGTTTGAGGGAGGGGAGAATGATGTCTAATTGTCATAATTCTTTCACCCACATTATCCCAATTGGCCCAGGGATTTGAATTAGTAACCCTCTGGTAACAAGCTAACCACTAGGCTACCGTTGGATGGTCCATGTAACACTTATCAGTTAAATATCCTAATTAAAAATTACAATTTAAATGGTAATGGAATGTAGAAATGGTACAATGTTCTTTTCTTTTGAGGCTAAGTGGAGAAACTAGTAACCTGACATTTACCACTGATGTTTTCGATAGCTGTAACAATTTCTATCAAACTCATTGTAGCTGCGCAGGAAACATGTCACGTGATATCATGTGACATCAGACATGCATTTCCAATAGCTTGAAGTGTTCAGAAAGATGTCAACCAAAACCACCAATCATAATGGCTCAACTATTTTGTGTGAGAAAAGCAAGCCAAAACTTTGTCTTGCTGAACATACGGACTTGAACAATTCCTAACAGATTGAAAGACTAATTGGCTCACTGACTGACTGACTGTTTAACTAAGTGACTGACTGATGGACAGGATGGTAGCAACTAAACAAGAGGCAGCACAAACACAACATCCGCCGAGACTAGTGTGTGTGTGTGTGTGTGTGTATGTGTGTGCGTGTGCATGTGCGTGTGCATGTGCGAGCTGGTCTAGAATTTTGGATATGTCTAACAGAGAGAGCGAGACAGATATAAGGCACTGCCTCCCGTCACAGTGGGGTCTCTCTGTGAGTTTGATTGGCATCAGAAGATGAAACAGTTCCCTTTTAACAAGCAACTTTCTCACATGTTGGTTGGTGCTGTGCGTGGGTGTGTGTGTGTGTGTGTGTGTGTGTCTGTGTGTGTGTGTATATGTGTAAAGACAGAGAAAGACAGCAAGACAGGCAGAGGGATGAGATGGAGAGAGAGCTGCATGTTTAACCCTTAAATTGCCTTAAAACAGATTCTTGTTTTCGGCAATGACACAGTACAACAACAGTCTTGTACCGCTGGCCACGGAGCAGTTCTGCCATAACACACGGAGCAAGTGCCTTGCTCAAGTGCACCTCGTCATTAGTTTTTGCGGGAGGGGACAATTTGATGTCTCACCCAAATGACTCCCATTCATTCTGACCGTGATTCTGGTCGTCATCTTCATCTGGTAACAAGCTAATCACTGGTTGAGCATTGGACAATCCATGTAACCCTTAACAGCTTAATATTCTGAAATCCTAACAAATAGAAAAATGCAGGTGGTTCAAAAATCTCAGTTGGTTGCCCCTCAGAGAAAATTGTGAGTTTAGATTTGTTTTTTCAGTTTCCATTTTTTTGTTTTTTCTTTAGTCTTGGACACAAGCTGTGCAACTTTGCGAAAACTGTTAGGCAGGACAATGGGTCCCACTGACCAATAAGGCTTAATGGATATCCAAGCATTTTCTGATCCAAAATAGAGTTTGCAGGGAAAGGCTAGAATTTCTGCATTTTCATTTTTTTACACTTTTACGTCTGTGGCCCGGAAATAAAAGAAGTAAAGAGTCACACGGACGCAAGACCTTTGGGTGCCGCCTACACATGAACAGTTGTTATACCGAGTTCTGCATGCACGCCGAGATGTGCATACACACCGCGGAACATTGGTTTAACTACAAACCAGCAGTCACTGGACGCTATAATGTTTTGGGAAGAGAATTCTTATTTTTATACTAGTACTAACCTTCACTGTTACTCATTAATGATGATATACAGTCAACATGAAACAAAAACTAATAAAAATCGATCATACAACATCACATCCATAGCGTTCTGTGGAAATAGTCACATGCATGAAATTTACACTTTCAACAACTCATAAGCCACGCTATTTAATCTGTATTGCTATTATATGTGTGCTAGTTGCTAAATCAAAGTTGTTATAGATTATTTCTGGCTAAATTCTGTACCGATTCAGTGTTTGACACTGCCGATATGGAGGAACTCAGTAAATAGGCAGTCAGTAAACTCTCTCATCAAGTGTAACCCTTTATTGTGTAGTTTATATAATTCTTCCGTTAGCTTGGATCCAAGTGCCGTATACAAATAAGTGTAGTATACAATAAAGATAAAGCATGAGGTTTAATCTCGAACCAGAGATGCAGTTTTACACCAGAGTTAAGCAGCTAAAACCTCTACCGGGAATACTTCAAAATAAAAGCCAACGAACAACATCACATGGATGTGTGATCGATTTTTATTAGTTTTTGTTTCATATTGACTGTATATTGTCATTGATGAATAACAGTGAAGGTTAGTACTAGTATAAAAATAAGAATTCTCTTCACAAAACATTATAGCATCCAGTGACCACTGGCTTGTAGTTAAACCAATGTTCCGTGGTGTGCATGCACATCTCGGCGTGCATGCAGAACTCGGCATAACACCCTGCTGACAGCAATTTCCAAATTAGCGTTGGATACATGTGTCCTGAAAAGGTTGTGATGTGCACAAAATCTCCTGACACTCATTTCAGAACATCGTCGCTGCACACCCAACTGTAATAAATTAGTCGAAATTTCCATGTATGATAGATTTTTGGCTATCATTTCTCTTATTAGATTTTCATAGGGCTCGAGGGACACCATCCTGGTCCAGTCTTGCCAATCCTGATCTGCTACTGCTGCTAATCTAGAGCCAAAATAAGGCTAAATGAGCCACTTAAAATAATGCTTCCGGTTCACCTTTTGATAACAAAGATATTTAAAAATTGCCAGAATATTTGTATTTTGGATTAATAGAGACTGGATTCCTCGTGTTTGACTGGCTATATACAAACCCATAATAGGAAAACAAAACAAAATCCTATTTTGTGGATACAATTTAATGGAAAACCGCTCTCTGCTAGATAGACTGAGAAAGAAAAAAGCCTAGTTTTTCATTTTCCGATTTTCATTTCAGAATAGGAAATAGAATGAACAGAAGGTACACAGATCGTTTATGACATCACAAGGGCATACTTCTCCTGCTCAAGTGCAAGGCGCAGCTGTGAGCGTCACTAGTAACAGAGAGAGCAAAAGCGCAAAAGTACAAGGAGTGTTACGTCATTGCCGTTGCGATACAACACAAAGTTGCAATTTATTTAGCTAGCCTAAAGTAAAAAGAAATGGGATAATGTTGTTGAATGGAAGAACAGAGCATGGGCAGTTGTATCATCTCATCTAAGAGCTCCGCCATGATGGTGCCCATTTCAAGGGCTATTTTTGCCTGACAGTGGAGCACTTTGATAATTAATGTTAATTAACTCCTATGTGATCACAGCCTCAATGTCTTCTCCTACTAAAAATTTTGTCCCTCCTTTCAGGCAATTTGATTGGTCAATTGACCAGAGGATGGCAAAGATGTAATGTTAATCTTGGAACACACATTGCAGCTCCACAAAATGCATTGTATGCAAAAAAAACACCTCCTATGTGATTACTGCCAAAGAATCACTTTGGTCTCCTCTATGCCAGTCAACTGATCAAATGAATACTCAGGTTTTAGTGTCCAAGAACAATATTTCAATTTTCATTTATCCAAATGAAAAAAGACAAAAATTACATAATTGAAAAAATGAATCTAAAATCTCAATTTTGTATTTATCCAAGTGGAAACAAACTGAGTTAAGAATACTGCACTAAATTTTCCATTGTTCACTTTTCAGTTTTGCATTACAATATGAGTATTACAAAGACCCTGGTGAGAGTGTTTTCTCAGTTTGTCTGTTTTGTGGCTGTGGTCAGTATGCTTAGGTCTGCAATTTCCTGTTGTGGATAGAGATCCCATATTGACATGCTGCTCGAGTGTGTGACTGTGCTGTGTGCATTGGCATGAAATGAGTCTATACAAGAATAAAAACATCTTTTATCTGACTCTTTCAATATGGTGTTGGATAAAATCATCAGACTTTGGTGGAAGAGACAGCGACATGATTAGTTGAATCAGAAATTTCAACTGTGTAGGCAAAAGCTTGTATGGACTATGTTTTGCTATCTTGCAGGGTCCACATATCACCCACTATAACTGAACACAAAATTAATTCCATTATGAGGAATAATAGTCAGACTTCAATAGGAACAGGGTTATGTTTAGGTTTAGGAGTTAGAATTAAAGTTCAGCTAAAGTTATTGTAAGTGTTTAGGTTAGGCATGCAGCATTGGGTATTAAGGTTACTGTCAGACTCCACTAAAGGCGCCGTGTTGCCATCAACTTTGTGTCAATCTGTCAAATCCGCACACTTTCAAAATAAAAGCACTCTACACCACACTAACTTTACTTTTATAACTTTGGTATCTTTTCACCATATGCACAAAAAAGCTGAGCTAAAACAAGCTACAATACAGCCACATGTTTGTCATACAAAAATATATAGACAAAAAAGAGAAAACAACCAATGTCGAATTTATTTCTCATTATTTCAATGCACTGTATGAGGATGGAAGAAGATAGGAAAGGAAGGGAAGTAGCCACTGGCTGCTTAAAATGTCACTAGAAGTCTCCAGATGATGTCATGTGCTAGTTTGCATATGACATCATTGAGTATATTTACATATAAAAGGAGGGATATTACATTACATTACATTACAGTCATTTAGCAGATGCTTTTATCCAAAGCAACTTACAATAAGTGCATTCAACATAGGTAGGCAAGAGAACTACTAGTCACCAGAAATCGGAAGTGCATTTCCTTCCTAAACAAGCATCTAAGAGCATAACCAGTGCTAAGGTAAACGTGCAATAAGTTAGCTACCTACTTTTTAAATAAACAAATGAGACAAATAAGTAAATAAAATAAACAAGAGCTAATAAACAAGAGCCCAGGCAAATAAGTGAAGACAAATAGGCAAGTGCTAAGAGGAAGGGTCCTGAAGAGGTGGGTTTTCAGCCTGCGGCGAAAGATGGCAGCGACTCTGCTGTCCTGACATCAGTGGGGAGTTCATTCCACCACAGTGGGGCCAGGACAGAGAAGAGCCGTGACCGTGCAGATTGACCGCAGGGGCCTCTGAGCGATGGGGCAACCAGTCGCCTCGAAGCAGCAGAGCAAAGTGGTCAGGCAGAGGTGTAAGGCTTGACCATAGCCTGGAGGTAAGGAGCTGTTCCTTTCACTGCCACCAGGGTCTTGAACTTGATGTGAGCTGCTACAGGGAGCCAGTGTAGAGAACGGAGAAGGGTAGTTGTGTGGGAGAACTTGGTGCGGTTGAACACCAGACGAGCTGCAGCTTTCTGAACCAGCTCCAGAGGTCTGATGGCAGACGCCGGAGCACCAGCAAAGAGGGAATTGCAGTAGTCCAGGTGGGAGATGACAAGAGCCTGGATGAGCACCTGCGCTGCCTTGTCAGTGAGGAAGGGGCGAATCCTCCTGATGTTGTAGAGGAGGAATCTGCAGGAGCGTGTCACTGATGCGATGTTTGCCGAGAACGACAGTTGGTCGTCCAGGGTCACACACAGATACCTTGCAGTCCGAGTTGGCGTCACCACAGCATTATCAATGGTGATGGCCAGGTCTCAGTGCGGACAGCCCTTCCCTGGGAGGAACACCAGCTCAGTTTTGTCCAGGTTGAGCTTCAGGTGGTGCATCGACAGCCACTCCGAGATGTCTGCCACGTGTGTCAGAGGGGGGAAATGACAGTATCAGCTGGGTGTCATCTGCATAGCAGTGGTAGGAAAAGTCAGCTGACGGAAAACTTCTTGTAATCTGTAACAATGCTCAGATATATTCAGGTCAAGATAAGCAACATTTTCAAGGGAGTGGAAAGGGGCCACAGAGAGCTCTACAATGTCCTTAAGGGTCATAAGAATTTTCCACGCTGGATCATCATAGGGTATCCTTGATCCAATGATTAGTGGCAGTGACCTTATGAGTGCCCAGTTCTCATGAGCATTTCCTCCTATATTACAACGACTAGCAAAATTTACTGTGATGGACTGAGGGCAGTCAAGATCGTCTGTAAACTTAAAAGGAAACTGCTTGATTAAGTCATTAAGTTCTGATAATGTGAAGTATTTGTTATTAATGAAAATATTCAGACAGTGTGCTAATTCTGAAGGAACAATGCCTTCAAAATGGTCGTGGAGTATGTCAGGAGGGTAACCTCTAACAAAACTGAAGTGACTCAGCTTCTTTGTCAGTGGGCAAGCTTTCTTGACCCCATAGCAATGTGGCAAGGTGGGGTCTTCTACAGTTTTGAGATGCAAGTTATGGGCTTCCTCTGTTCTCCACAGCGTACCTCCTTTTGAGAGTATTCAGACCGAGGTCCTAAGCAGAAGCTGCAAATGTAAGCACCTGTAAAGTCCACCAAGAGATTGCACACCAAGATTGTCTGCTGCCACACAATATACTGTCCTTTAATGTTCTTTCCAGCACAGTCAACAAAAACTCCTTCTTGTTCCAAGACTAAAGCTCTAAAAGCTCTAAAACAATATCACAGCCAAATCTTTTAACTTTGCAGAGAATGGCTAAGTATATTGCAGAAAGTGTAGAGCGCAGTCCAGGTGGTACATTTGCCAGGACCCAATAACTGCAGTGATCTTGGGCTTTTTACGTGACATTGCTAATGGGTTGCAAACCTCAAAATCATCAACACACTATTCTTGGTTCCTCTACAGTGAAAAGTGGATTTTGTTTGAAATATACCCCATCTTGAAATGATTCATACTGAGTGGATGAGCTTGGTCGTTTTTTTAAAACCTCATGTGCAATATCCTTATTGGTCAATATATGCTGCAAGGTCTGAAGAAGGGGCACATATTGAAAGCTGAGATTCTCCTGCGACTCAAGGATGTACTCCACTGGCTCGACAAATTCAAACTAAACTTGAAATACTGTCTTCTCGTATACACAGAATCAAAGGGCCTAACTACACCCAGTGCTTTGCTTGTCGGGTGTGACTTGCATAGTTCCTCTACCAATTTGGTAACAATGTCCTCCTCCACAGCACAATTATACTTCTTCAAACTTGCATCAACAAGCTGACGAATTATTGGAGCAGAAGCTATGTATATAAAATCAAGTTCCTCCACCGTTGTGCACACTTTACAATTTCAAGAGAAGTGAGCCAATTCTTTGGTGAATTTCATTTGATATATCCACTGGCGGATTTATACTGGTATTCTCATAATCACTATCACCTGAGACTAAATCATCGGTTTCATTTGGTAAAGTTTAGTGTAGGGCTGGGCGGTATGGCCTAAAATTTATATCACGGTATATTTTGAATTTTATATAATTATTTTCATAATTTCAATAGAACATGCTTTAAAAAGAGTACAATACTCTGGGATAGTAAGTATTGCCTGGAGTTAGGTTATTATTAATTAACTATTAGTTAGCTTATGTGTTATTCCTTTAGTATAAAAGGACAAATTTCACATTGAACTGAAGTTATTTTTAAGAGCATTTTTCTTGGTGTCTGTGGTCATACAAACTTGTCGTTCTTCTTTTAATCCCCATGACTCTGGCGCCTCCCTCAAGCCTCAGGAAGTGTTTTTATTTTGAAGCTGTACTTATAAAAATAAAAAATAAAAAATAAATAAAAATAAAAGCACTTCCTGTCCACAGTAACCTGTTCAATGTTTTTTGTCGCTAGTTTTAGTGATGTTATGAATACGAGACATCGGGTGCAAAGGTCCATTTTGTTTACTTTGTTCTTTGTAAAACTGTTTGAAAAACAGAAACTTTTAGATATGAGATGTGCCTTTCAGCTTTACACTGCTTATTTGCAGATGAAAACCATCCCTGTGTCAATGAAATGTCTAGGCTGCATTGTTCATGCTGTAGAAACCACAATTTTTTTCCTTCATGTGTACAATAGCACACCGGTAAATGTGAAGAGCAAAGACTACAGAAATTTTGAACTTTGAACTATTCAGGAAAGCTGCATCATCTTGCATAGCCAAGGCCTGACGTTTATCAGGGACATACTTGAAACAATGTTTGAATTGTGGTAAATTAAATTTCTTCAGGAGAGCCAAGCTTTGTAGATCTAGTTCACAGCACTCAGTGGGCACACTTGGTCACTCAAAAGTGAAATGTTTGCACTATATGTATGTGTGTATACATAATATTCATACATACCTATACAGTTTTTTTTTTGCCAAAGCAATGCTCCCTCATCTCCTGGAAGAAGAAAAAAAGTCTCTCTGTAATCGCTCATTTTGTATTGTAATATAGCATATCCCACCATACATGTGTTGGCCTAGCCCTGATACAGGACCCTTTGGGAGTCTATCATATGGCTGTTTACCTCTCCCATAGGGTCCTATCCTGCTCCATTGACTTTTTACCGCACAATAACATTACATCGAATTTTACTTACCTAAACAGATGTCCATAATCCTTCACTTGTCTACTTGCATGACGGTGGGCAGCACTACATCTCCTATGCACAAAGAAACTTTTATACTTTGTTAAAAACAGGTATACTCCAACATCTACATTGTAATAAAATCCAAGATGGCTGACGCCTCAATGCATATTGCGCCGACGCAAAGTACTGAAAAAGAGTCAGCCATGTTGGATTTCATTACAATGGAAATGTTGGAGTATACCTGTCAGGCTCACTGACTTAAGTGTGGTAAAAAGTCAATGGAGCAGGACAGGACCCTATGGGAGAGGTAAACAGCCATATAAAGACTCCCAAAGGGTCCTGTATGAGGGCTAGTGTTGTCCTTACCAGCCCAGTCGCCATGATTTGGGACTCTACTTAATGATAGGACCATTTTGACACCAGAGTCCAGTGCAGTTGGTCCCAGTCAGAAACTGGGCGCTGGCCAACTAACCTTAAAGGGGACATATTATGGAAAACGGCTTATTCCTGGCCCTCATACATGTTCCACATGTTACCATTGACCTTAGTAGCCGAGAAAATGTGAAATCTGGAAGTCCCCTCCTTTTCTGTATTTTCCTTTTTCAAATAACGGTCCCAAAAACAGGCCGTTTTGAAAAGCAGCCCCTTTAGACGTCATAAGGGGCGCTATTAGCATAATCCAACCCCTCTCAGAGCATGCCCACCCCCAGGTGAACAATCACTCCCATTTACCTGGTCTCAGAATGCAGCTCTCGGCAGCGCCGCAAACCGTTGCTTATGGTGCATTCCATTGTACTCAGAAGTCGATAAATCCGAGTCTGTATTCCCAACTTCCAATCTAAATGTGTTCCAGTGCATCTGCTTGGGAAAACATGGACGCCCGCAGCGAACTCATGTTTGTATGGCAAGTCTCAGAATGTTACAAGCAACTAAAGAGGACCTACATCAACTGTTATTATCAATGAATGTTAGTAGTCTAGTACCGCACGCTAGTCAAGATTTCTATCT
>CABFOQ010054942.1:62364-76549 GCA_900660455.1 Gephyroberyx darwinii | reverse complement strand
GGCACAGACAGAGCTGAGCAACGGAGAGAAGTGCTTGGCAGTGCCAGCGGCGCATGCAGGCAGGCAACATACATGATGACCAAGTTGTACATAGATTTCTCAACTGGGGCCAAACAACCAACGGAACCAGTGGGAATCTTCCAGATTATCCTGATTAGCCAACCAGGCTATGATATTCACAAAGCCCTCACATTGTTTATGGAGACAAAATTGATTTGGGTTTTCATGAGGGAGGTTTTCTCATTTATTTCCTCCACTTAGTTCACTCTCATAAAGGTTCTCTGCCAAACACAGCAGTGATGATGAATTAGCAGCCGGTCTTGTTAGAGGGGAGACAGAGTAGGTGGACCAGTGAGTTACATGTGTGATTACATACTCAGCTCATGATGAGCGTCATCGACTGAAAGACTTAGTAGAGCTGATTAGACACTTCAATGAGAAGGCAAACAGACCTGACTTAAGTTGAATCAAATCATTCAGGTAGGGGCCGGGTCCCTTGATTCAGAGCAATATTTTCCAAATGCCACAATGGGTTAATAAGCCTATGTCACAGTTATATCTGTTTGTTTACAGTATATTTGGAGCTGATAGTGCTGAGATGTTTTCTCAAGTACACTTTAGATATAACTTAATAGGTAGTACTGTATCATTCATGATTATCTGTAAACTACCCTATTCAATTGGAAACAAACCTTACATCATGTTTGTGAATTGTGAAGCTTTCTCAAATGAAATCAAGGAAAACAGAATTGTGAATTTACTGTAGAAAACGTATGTTTAGCAGTTAGCCGTCTATACTGTATACAGATATGGTAAACTGAGGTGTAACATAATGAGGGTCTAAAACGCTACAAACTGTAACTCACAGTTCTCAGCTAGTTCTCCAAAATAGTTGATCTCTTTCCTCCAGAGAATGCTAGTGTGTAGGAAGTCTGGACCCCTGAGAATACAGCAGGTCTCTCTCTCAGTGGTGGAGACTCTCTGCTCCCTCTGGAGACCCTCCTGCTGAGGTTTTATTGTAGAGTTACTCAGTGTTAAAACACCCGCCCAAATCTGAACCATCTGAATCGAATGCAACAATAAAATCATCTCCAGTATGTAAAGCATGGAGGTGGACACCTCTGTTAGGCTCCAGTATTTTCCGTATAAACCCAAGGCTCAGTAGCTATAAACCTGTGTGCCCTGTCTTGTTTCAATAAGCATTGCATGCTTGAGACCCTATTCATTAAAATTAATTAGGCATATCAACACATTATTTTTTACAGCAGCAGCATGCAGAGTGCACACACATTCACAGCAGGGAGCTTTGCAATAATTCTTCTGCTTGCCCCTGAGCAGTTAGGGGTTAAGTGCCTTGCTCAAGGGAAATTCACTCATAGTTGTTGACAGACCAGGCAGCATATTTTCCAGTGCAATGTTCTGATTTAAAAGTAATGAAGGCATTAATCTGAGCAACATGCTCAGCTCAAGCACCCCAGCAGTATTGCAGCTTTGAAATATTTCCCTCTCTCCTTTCACCCCAAGCACTTCACTTTCTACCTTTGTCCATTACTCTGTCTGCCCTTGAATTAAGAGAAGAGTATTCACTGTTCATTGACTGGAATGGGCCCTGGTTCAATGGTTTAGTATTTTTGTATTATTCTGGCAACAAACACAGAGACATGAATTACCATATTTGGATGAGAGACAGGAGATCCTCTCCAGTCAGCTAACTTCACCTTCAGTGAGCCTCAAACTCCCTCATCTCTGCACTATGAGCTATGAGCTGACCTCAACTAACCTCACCCTGTCTCATAAAGTCACTGCTCTAAGAAAAATAGTCCAGCGGCAGCTTAAAATTCAGGAGAGCCAGCAGACACAAGTTAGGAAACCAGATAAAAAGAGAGTGATGAGAAAAGAGAGAAGAGTCTGGTGTGTTTCAACTGGTCAATGGGAGAGAAATAAAGAGGAGTATTAAGCAGTGAGGGGAAACTTAGCTGTGATTTAAGACACTTAATCACTAACTGTCTGCTCTGAGACATACTCACAGCCCAAATGAGCATATTAATCCAGTCTGTAGATTAATGTAAAGCAAGAGTGAGGAGGTGTGAGTGGGTGAGTGAGTGAGTGAGTGAGTGAGTGAGTGAGTGAGTGAGTGAGTGAGTGAGTGAGTCGAAAGTGATCTAGTATCACACTACAGGACTAGGTGGTGCAGGCCAGCTCCTATTAAACAGACAGTCACTGTAAGAGTTTCTTACAGTCTCTGTCATGTAAACCCATACAGATTATAACCTTTTATAATTTATAAAGTGGGAAAAATACAACTGTTATCGTTCTGTCTGGCCTGTATCATCTGATGATGTAGTTGTTGCCGATTTGTGCATATTTGCGAATACTTCAAAATCCAATAAATAAAGATAAAAAAATAAAAAAAATAAAAAAAATCGTTGAGCACCTTCCATGTTAACTAACTGGACCAAAGTAGCGTAGGCACAAGACGGACGTTTGTTTTTTTAAATTATAAATTGTACATTTTTTGAAATGCCTTACAGTGCACATTAGTATTGGATATAGGTTGCATTTTAAAATTGATGTGAACAGTCACCAAAAATAAAAATAAAAAAGATATGACCCACAGTTTGGAATTGAGCATAATTGCCTGCAGTATGAATACAGCCTAAATTAAAGGTGCTACCTGTAGCATTTTAACATCAATAAATCAATAATTACATTAACATTGAGACATATAATTTCCATAAACATACAAGGTCATCGCCAAAAAGATTGGCAGCCTCCACATTGCATTTTACATTGTGTACCACCAGAACAGATTTTGTGGCAAAGAAACAATGTTTGATGGCACAAAACACAAAGACAGCAGCTGTTCTTCCAGTACATACAGAGCAAGTACCAACATCCTCTTTGCAACAGGAAGTAGTACGGTTTATGGGAAATTACGTTTTAATTTTGAGAAACACTAACAATACCACTGACATGTGATAGAGGCTACCAATCATCTCGACCACGGTCTCATTAGGTTACGGTAATTATACCCAAGTATCCCAATTCATTTGACAATGATATATTGATGATTAAAAATGTTACACGTAGTGCCTTTAAGTAAACCTTTAGCTCTACCAGTTTTCACAGTCCTGAAGACATTCAGGTTTACTAATCAGTCCTTTCACTGGGACCAAGTGACCACTATACCTGACCAAGAAGTTCAAACTGCTGGAATAGAGGCTTTAACTCAACTAGCTGACCCAAAATTCATGGAGGGCTGGTCACTTTTGATTCCCAGCATTGACCCTGAAAACCTGACGTTGTGTTTTCACTCAGAGTGATTTCCTCATTAAGTCCTATTGAGCTGCTGATCGATCTCTGTGCTGCTTTTGTCACCTCTCCATTACCACACACACACAAGTCCTTTTAGGGCTGAGCTATTTACAGTTGGAGAACATCATTAATTACTGATGACATTTCATTACAAAAGTAGAGGGGAGCAGAATGTATGCAAACAAGCATATTCCCTCCATCTATTTATTTCTTTTCAGCTGTCTTATCACCCTCTTCTCTCACTCTCATACATAAATTCTCACTCTTCTCAGTTATCACCCATGCTCCTGTCTGCTTTCTCTCACTTCCTCTCTCTCCATGCTTTTCCTTCCTTCTCTCTCTCTCTCTCTCATGCTTCCTTTCTATAGCCATCCTTTTTCTTTCTCTCTCCACACACACACACACACACACACACACACACACGGCTCCTTGGCAGCATCAGAGCAGTGTCACAGTGAATTTAATATGCTTGGTCAGGGTGGTCTATTCTAGCTAGTGTGGTCCTGTGGGAGAAGAAGGGAGCTAATTGATTCAGCCCTCAGCTCCCTGAGGTGGGTCAGATCATGTCACTTAGGGGAATCATGGTCTGGACTGTAAAGAGATGTGTACGGTTGAGGTCAGAGTTCAGGGTTACCTCTAGCGCAGTAGCCCTGCAGCAATAAGGTGCCTGGCTCAAGTGTTGGAGGACACCTTCATGACCGCAACCCTCCACCTGCCAGCTCTCGTAGCACATGTATCATGCCCTCTTACTAAGTGTCTCTCATAGGACACACACTGTAATCATTCACACTCTATATCCTACAGGGAGTCTCACACAGTATAGTGTAGACTCACTGCACAGCTGACAGATGAACCATCATACTCTAATCTGCTCTCAGTCGCCCTCTTCTCTATGTCACAGACTGCTACTGTACATGAAGACTACTGTCAGTTCAGCCCAGCCCAGTACAGAGGCACAGTATTTACACAAATACTTTGGCAAGCAAATCATGATACAAGTCTCCTCGAAAATTTCATATCAAGCTGTCAACGTGCTTTCCTCATCTCAACTTTGCTACTAACACCTCTTAATTCTAATGATTTGAGAGCAATTGGGAGGAGATTTCCCCCTCCCCTTTTTTAAAGTGCGCAACTGTTTGATATTTCAAGCAAGCATGACACGCAGATCTGCAGATGGCAACTGCGCCATGAACATCTCCAGGGCGCCCCCACAACAATCCCAACAACATTAGTATTTTACACTATTGGGAACTATGCTGAAATGTTTGAAAAAGCCTTGCCTTGAAATCCAAAGAGGAAAGCGACGCCGGGGATCCACACGGTGTGTATCCAGAAGTAAAGCATGATGTCCTTTAAGCAGGTCCAAAAGCTCAGCCCTCTTCCAGACGAAGCTCGGTCTCCAGACGAATATTGGTCCTCCGGACGAATGTCGGTCCTCCAGACGAAGGTGGGTCTCCAGCAGTAATTACTCTTGACCTCGAAGAGAAACGATTGTCCTCTGTAAATTATGCTTAAAAGGCAAATAGCTCACTGGCTGCAACCGATGCTGATGCGAACCACACAAGTGCTGGAGCACCAAATGCGGGGCTCTCCCCCTCTCTCTCACGCTGACAAGTTTTGTTCGGACTTCGGGCGGGCCCGTAGTGCCATCTAGTGTTTTTAGAGAAAGGAGACATTAGGAGGAGAACTCAAACTGCCAGGCATTAGTACACAGTTAAGGTAAGTAGCCCAATGACCCACCACAGGCACAAACAATCTGTTCTCTCAGTTGGGTTTTAAGTGAACATCGGTTAATTGGGGTTGCTATGGAGCAGCCTTTGTAGGCCAATCCATACTAATGCTGGAGATTGATTATATACAGTGGATATCAAAAGTGTACACACCCAAAAGAGGCAGAGATGGGCAAAAGTATATAAAACGTATCTTGTTACAAATACTTTGCATTTTCAACATACAAAAATACATTGTTGAAACTGTAAATGCTGGCATTATTTCAACAACAATTTAAACTTTTAATACAAACATTTGTTAAGTTTGAGATCCCAAAACGTGAAACAATTGTCTGAAAACGGTTAAAAGAAAGGGTAACTGTCCTCTTTAACTTGTTAGGCAACATTTTTACTTTTTTATTTTTATTTTCTCTTATTTTGACTCACATTTCTGTTTCTTGCTGCCTTGTGTACACATTACTGCGTTGTCTCTTGTCCGTCTATCTTTTTCTTATGTTTCTCTCTTCCTCTGAATCTCTATTTCAAATTCTAACGTTAGCTAACGGTAGACCAATTTTCTAGCTAGCTAAGTAACGGTCAGGTAGCGCAAAACGGGAAATTGTTGCCTCATTGTTTTCTCCATCCACATGGAACATTGCTCGGTTGGCTTTAGGGTGCATTTATCTGGTGATATTAGTAGTTTTTACTACTGGGCTTTTCTCTGTTTAGTGCAGTTCTGCGGGGTGAGGGGGGTGCCGTAATCTAAACAGCTGTGAGCGTGTCGCATTCAATTATTTGGCTTGATGAAGTAGCCATCCATATATAGCGGAAGTAGCTCTAAAGGAAATCTGAATTTAAAAGTTCCTCTTTTAATTGAAAAAAAAAAAATGTTTTCAAATGAGTACTTTGATATACAAAAGTACTGATTTTAATCATTATTTATTATTTATTAATGACCATTTAATGGTTAACTAATAATTCATTGATGATTTGTTAATTTCCTACATTGTTGTCTAATTCACAGTAAATGGTATATGAATTGATGACATAATTGATATGATGTATATATGTACATATGTATGTATGTATGTGAGCATTCAGCATCCTGGTGAAGTCAGTGCCGAGGACGGCAACAATAAAGTCCAGAATGACTGAACTGAACTGAACTGAACTATAGTAATAGATAGATGGAGCCATTCTGCACCACATGTTTTGGTCCTTGGACAGTAAACAGACATCTACTGTACATTGATGTGTGTACTGCATACTGTTAATCCTTCTGGTAAAATAACATGGACACTAACATACAGTAACTTGAGCAGCCTACAGTCAGGACCATGGACAGAGACAGTGCAGTAGCAGAGCACAGAGCTTGGCTCACTGCTATGTAGAGATCTGGAAAGCACACTGATTTAGTCGCTGCAGTACTTCAGCTATTAATCTGTGTTACCATTTATTCTGTCCTGCTGTGATTTAATTTCTTTATCTTTAAAACTGATTTAGTGACTGCAGTACATTCGCAATTTGTCGATGTTCAGATTTATTTTGTCCTGATATGATTTATTCAGCCTCTCTCTAAAATGGAATGTAGTCTACTGCAAAAGTAAGGTTTTTGATAAAGAATTCTATGGTCATTTGGTTTTGCTTTGCCCATTTTCTTCCCCTCATGGTTTCTCATGCCCATCACACACTCCACATATTCCCTATCTGAACCTGATTACCCAGTCTGACCAGTGTTGCAGGGCAAAGTGGAGGGAGAGTTCCCACATCTAACAAGCAGACCAGAGAGACCTCTAACAAATTAATGACCAATAGTACAAAGTCCAGACTTCAAGGTCCAGAGTTAGAGATGTCCTGGAAAGACCCAGAGAACTGGGTCTCTACTCCTTGCTGTAATGGAATGAAAATATATCCTGGTCAATTAAGAAAGTCCAATAAATTAAGTTCTTCACGCAGCAAATGAGGAATGCATCACAACAAATCCTACTCTGAATCTCCTGGTCAATAATCAAAAGCATCCTCATATCTTCCATCACATTCTGGTTTTCCAGAATTTTTCTTTCCTACTCCAAGCTCCTCCATGAAGGAGCTTCAGGATGCCAGGTTGAAGAAAAGGTCAGGATGAATTGCTACCAATTGCTTAACTTCTCGGCCAGGCAACCACCTAGTCCACAAACCTCCGCCTGGGATATGGAACTAGTGCATTAACACCACAACTGATTCCTCACAAAACTCTACTCCTCTTTGGGCTCAACTACCGTACACCCACACCATCTCTGGTCCCCCTCTCACCACTCACTATGGAAGTAACGGTAATCTCATTACTGTTACTGTTTAGTCCAACCACCTCATGTTCTTTGCATAATTTACATGACTCCTTATGTTTGTCTTTATACATCATGCCCCTTAGGGCTAAGGAATTATGCCCATGCTCTCATGTTTAGAATTTATTTTTATGCATTTCATCCTGCTCAGTGTAACTATCTCACAATATGGGTTGCAAGCAGGGACAAGGGTGGGTTCGAGCACTGGTCAGGGGGCAGAGAGAGGTGTGGGTTGCAACATTGTTCATCTGCTCCCAATTAACCCTCACTTATATGTTCTTGTCTCAGTAGATGCAGAGAGATGAGGCCTTGGAATGAACCCATTAACAGAAATACGACACAGCAAATGCGTCTAGGGAAGACAAGCCTGAAAAGACTAAAAATACTGTTTGACTCTCTTGCAGCCCACTGCATGTCACATAATGATCTGTATAGTCTAGTCTATTGTACAGCTTCTACTCTCCCCTTGCACTGAATGTAAGGTCCTGTTGTACCATGCGCAAGTATCTACTTACAATGTATTTTACTACGTGATTTGTCAGTATGTCCCTCCATCAAATTGTACATTTCTTGTCCTTGGCAAATAAAGTGATTCTGATGGAGCGTATTGTACAGACAACAGACCAACCAAAACAATATCCGACACCTAAAGACTCTCTCACACTTGCTGACATTTGAGAAAAGCAATGTATTGTCTGATGGCCACCATTCCATTGCCAATTCTTTTGGGAAAATAAAGTAGTTCTGCCGTCAGTGATATACAGACAGAGAGAAAAAGACCAACAAACAGAAAGAGAGATATTGAGAATGGAAACACTAGTGAGAAGGTGACCAGCAAAGAGTCCTTGCCAGGGGCCAAGAAACTGATCATGTGACGGACAGCATTGCCTGCTGAACCTGACTATAGACCTCACCCATTTGACTCCATCATGGTTCCTCTTCTCTTTGTCTCTGTCTGACAGGGTGACTCTGAAGTCCTCTCCCCTGAGAAGGGAGGTAACATGCAGTAATAGAGGAGATTGGGGCTCCACCACTTCAGCACTTAAAGATAAAGAGGACAAGAATGTGGGTGTAATACAGAACTTCACTTCAATTGTCTCCAAAAGGATTTCATTAAAAGCATGCTACTGTACTGAGTTTTCTCTTGCTCATTTCCCAGAGAGGTTGGAAAGCTGTTATAGGACAAAACATTTTTATGAGTTTTGTTTCTCATAACACAGATTTAACTGTGGGAATGATATAACCCTCCCAGGGTATAACCTGAAAGTATATCTTTATGGGTATTATACCTTGCTTTGAAAACACTTCTAACTTCTGCTGTCAAAACCACATAAAACAGTTAAAGAAATATAAGAAATATATGTGCTCAATTAGATGCTGATATTTAAAGGAAAAGGAAAAGTCTACCTGTATTTGACTGAATGTAATTGTGTAGCATTGTGTGCAAATGCATTCAAACCCCAGTTTCTTTAAACACCTAAGCTCCTTTCCATTGGCTGCAGAACAGCAACAGCAACAACTGCTACCAAAGCTTGTAGAAAACAATGATTTGACACATATATTGTAGAATTATTGCTTAATGTTTGACTGTATGAATATGATTTAATAACCTTAATTCTAAACTGACTGATTACTGTGAATCCAGTCCTACAGACAAAACAACCTGGTTCTCAGGCCCAATCTGTGAGACCTGATTCCATATTGCGCCTCCTACGACATGACAATCTGCTCCACTCAGAGAATCGCACTAGCTATTTCACCTCAATTTTGGTTCATGTAGAAAATGTCTTTTATCCTTTTCTGCCATTCTCATGACAGAAAGCCTCTACCACATGAATGACTATATTGTATTGGCTTCCAAAAGGGTCATAAAGAGTTCGTCTTCAAAACTGGAAGTTCTATCTATTCTCCATCTCCATATTCATGAAAAGTGTTCAGATAAAAAACTCTGCATAAGAATGGAGCTGGTATTTTGTTTTGAAGGAGGCTTCAGCTTATAAAACTGCCCCAACCCTTACAATGTCTTCAATGTCATACAAAAAACACACACACAATCACTGCCTCCCTACTATGAATTTCTGATGTGCTGCCTTGAGCCTAAGCATAGTGCATCTAGAATTAGTTGTGTTTGAGTTTCTGTGTGTGCGTGTGTGTACATACCCAACTGTTTATGTGCCCATTTTTGTCTGTCACATCCCACTCACCACATCTCCTTTTCTTGTTCTCATGTGTGTTCTCACTTTTAAAAGAAACAGCAGGATCAATTCTGTTTCTTTCCTGTTGGCCTGTTGGCAAAACAGTAGAGAAACTTCTATTTCTATTTCTGCCCCTCTTTTGCTCCTACTTCCAGTACATCACTGTCCCTCCTGCCATCTCTCTGTCCGCTGATTGCTTAAGTTTGCAGATGACACCACCCTGGTAGGTGCAACAATTAGCAACAATGATGACTGCATGTACAGGAAAGCAATGGACGGGGTCACATGGTGAACCCGGAGATGAACAATTGACTTCAGGATTGACTTCAGAAGAAAACTGCATCATTCACTGAAGACTGGTTTTATTGTGAATTTAGCTGCGTTGTTAAAAGAGCTGGCTTTGTTACTTCATCCTCCATTTACACATACGTAACAACATCTGAACATCAGTGGCAGATGAAATTATACCACCTGTTGTTCTTTTGTCATACCGCCAAACAGGATTGGCTTATATTATAGGATTGTCTATGAGTCTAGTATCCAGTGTTCCAGTGAGGCAATGCAGCACTTGATATGCCTGCATCTTTACATTGTGTGTGTGTGTGTGTGTGTGCTCTTGCTCCACCAAGCACTACCAGAAATGAAGACTTTTACTTTAGTTGTATTTGACACTTCTGACATTTCTACCATAACCAGCTCAATGCAATATTTGATCGTTCAGATGTAAGCTTAGATATTCCTCAGCATACTCTATTGCAACTTCATTATGTTTCTCTTGCTCTCCCTCAGGGTGAAGTTCTGGATCAATTTGTAAATATACATCGAACTTGTATTTCTCCACTTCTTTTGCCCTAGTTCAACATCCTTGAGATGTAGGAAAATCATTTCCTTGACTTGTTAGGATTACAAGTTAAAGCAGTATAGGAGAGCAGTGCAAATCAGTAATGTAGACTGATTTGCATTTCTCTTCACAGTCTGGGCATAGATATGAGTCGTTTTCATGTGGTGGTCTTCGTCTTTTGGTTCAGGATCTTCAAGCTTCAGTTTCAATTGACCTTACAATTTGGAGTTATGGAGTTCCTGTCACAACGCGGTGTCCTTCTCAACCCTCTATTCGAAATCCTTTCACTGTTTCAGAATGTGGCTGACATTTCCTCGAGAACTGGTTTCAATAAATATTGACTTTATATTTGAAGTTTTGTAAGGTAGGAAAGGATCAAGCTTTTTATAGCACTCACATTCCCCAATTTCTTGTCTGGTCATATATACCTGCGCCAGCGAGTAAATCAAGTTTCTCCTTTTCTTTGGCTTTACTGACTTCTTTCAGGATCTGTGTGATTTTGGGTGGGTAGCCACTGGGAAATCGGGGAACTTGAATGTGCAAGAGGTCCCATGCTTTCTTCAGGTCTTTGTGTGCCAGTGTATGTTGATTCCAGATACTTTTTGACAGATTAACTTGGCAAGTTTTTCATTAATGTCAAATGTTGTTCTTAGCATGTTTTTATTATGTGATGATGCACGGTCTAGATCTAGTCTGCAAGGATGTCCCTAATGCCATGGCTGTCTCTATTCCTTAGCTTCTTAAATGTTAGGTTCAGAAGTTCAGTGCCCCCACAGTTAAGAAATATTTGAACATTCACCTGTTTTTTATGGCGACAGCATAAATGAGCATCTGATCTGTTGCAGTTGTATGTTTTTGGATCTTTGTGACATTGTGAAATTCCAGATATGATGAATTTTCACAATGTAGTTTTAATGTAGTCTAACACCTTTGGGTGACAGTGGCCTTAAGGTTAAGTGAAACATGCTTGTGACTGGAAGTTTGTAAGGTTTAAAACCCTGGAATGGTCGTGAAATTCTCTAGACGGGGTAAAGGAATGAGTTGAGGTATTGAGGTACCCTTGATTTTGTAATATGTGATCCTAACACACTCAACCCTCAGACTGCTGCAACAGAGTAGGCACTTCCCTTTCCAGTGGTGCTGCTCTGACCTTTAAAATGAAAAAAAAAAAAAAAAATTAAAATAAAGTTAGAACATTTTTCAGGTAATAAGTAGATTTGATATCCAGTCTCAGTCTGGGTATCCACTCAAGAAACTATACTGAGAAGTTCATCTTTCCTTTTATCAAAACTTAAATTGCTTTTCTCTAAGCTGGTCTCCACCTCCAAACTCTTCTCCTGCTCATCCCTGTGCTGAATCTGCTCTTATCACCTTATTTTCGTTCTTCTTTCTCTTTCCCATTCTTCATTGATTCCCTCTCAGATGAACTGCTTGGACCTACGACCTCTGGCTCACGGGGTTAACAACATCTAGAACTCTATCAGACCAGCGGACAAGACTGCCCTGAAACGGTGACATCTACTGCAAAAACAAACTGCCCCAATACTGAGACAACAACATATTTTTCTTTTCATCATGTTCCTTCCTTGTCAACTTGTGTATTCTATTTAATTTAATTTAATGCTTACATTGTATTTATGATGTAAAGCAATTTGATAAGTGCCCTATGAATAAATGTTCTTATTACTTACATTACATTATTATGATTGTCATCTTTTTTTTCTTGTTGACCATATAGTAAATATTATCTACATTCACTTATTATTCCTTTTCCTTTAAAATATCCAACATTACAGCTTGAAAAACACCAAGACTTTTCTTATTTCCTTCCATGCCACGCATACACACAAGAACTTTCATCATAGGTAAAGGCTCTCTTCTCCTTTAATCCAAAGCAATTTTCTGATGTACTGTATACATAGTACATAGATTTGTTTCACTCTTATTATGTTGGGTATTTGTTAGACTTCTTTGGTCTGGTCTTAATCTTTCATCAAGGGCACAATACCTTATCACTGTATTCCAGGTTCTGTTGAATTTTAACATGCCAGCTGTTGGGGAATTTAAACAGGCACAGTGCTCTTTTGATTGCACCTTAGGCCTCTAATTCCTTAATTATCAAAACCAATTTCTTGGCTGCTTTGGGTTCATTTCCTACTATCTAGCATGGCCAGGATTACCTCCCTTATTTTCATGGGCACATTGAGAATGAATCTCATTTTAAAGTTGTATTCCAGTGTTAGTGTGACCTCAAGGATTCTTCTTAAGCCTTTTGCTTTTTTGTTTCCCTTCCCTTTGTACCATTTAATCCTTTTATGTTTACATTTGTTTTCTAGACCAAATATCCAAGTTAGACTGTGTTTGATTGCAAGGCATCCTAACTCTTTTCTCCTTTACCGATATTAATTCTACTTCTTTGCTTGCTCGTTGACATGTCAGCTCCAGTGTCTAACAGATATTCCTTTGGTATATAACATTTGACCTCAACAATATGCTTGTTGTTGTAACACATTCATTCTGAAGCCAGCTCCTGTTTCCTATTTCTATTATCTATTTTTAGTTGTTCTTTCCTTACCTCAGGATTCAAATTTAACTTGCAAGGATGGTTTAACAAGTGCTTAAAACTACAATATGCAATTATTTGCATATTGCAACGTTTTTCTGTGAGCGAGTGTCCTATGGGGGTGGCCAGCAGTGAGCTGGGTTGTGGCTATCAAGCTCAGGGAAGTCATAGCAACAACAACAATGGCGGAAAGTAAGAAACAAAAAAACAGCAAAACTTAAAGTGCGGCAGACAAGATTGTTCAAAAATGATCTTGTCTGCCACACATTGAACATTGGCATTATTATTTTATTTCAGATAAAGATCCACTGTTTACCTTTTAGCAGGTTAACAGTATAACTCTAAAGGTACAGCACGCTAGTGAATTGGAAAGACATAACAAAAGAAAAAGAGAAAACAAAATTGAGCACATCCAATCTAATTTAAAGGACAATTATTTTGTTCCCACATTGCCAGTCAGGCTTCCTTTTCTCACAGACAGCCATGAATAACAAAAGGCCTGAAAGAGAGGGAGAGGGAGAGAGAGAGAGAGAAGGTCCTTCAGGACTATTATAGGATGGCTGCTCTATAGACAACACTAGATAGCAGAAATCAGTTTGGATTGGGCCTTGTAATGGAAGCCCAAAGTGCTTTCTCAGAAACAACATTGTACATTCAGCTTGGAAACCATAAACACCTGATTGGCTGGATTCAGCTCCCTGGTCGGCCACCTGTCTGCCCTGCTGGGAAATGGGTTGCTGCCTTCTTCCATTTATTCTGTTTCAATTTTTCTCCAATATCCGATCCTCAGTGAAACTCAGCTTGATGAACAAGTTGTCATGCCTAAATGCATAAATGTGGACACACACACACACACACACAATTTCCTGACGTTTTCACTGATATCTGGCCTACCTTGACTGTTGATCAATCCATACATGGTATTATGAGATCTTCACAGTACAGTTACGTTTAGTCTGAAACTCCTGCTGACAGACATCCTCTTGACTCTGAAGCCATTATTGCCTTTCTTCAGGCAATTACTTTGGCAACTGGTATGGGTTCAAATTGACGCCATAAGTATTGTCAGCGTAGGAAAAAGAATCGTAGGCGTAAAAAAAAAACATAGGCGTAGATGTGGAAATGTTTCTCGTGATCAAAAAATAAATAAAATCAAATGCATTTTTCTGTATTGTGAATGAAAATGTTATGTTCATAAATGTAAATAATAAAATTGCAATTGATTTTATTTATTTTTT
>CABFOQ010054942.1:47140-58401 GCA_900660455.1 Gephyroberyx darwinii | reverse complement strand
GTTCATAAATGTAAATAATAAAATTGCAATTGTTTTTTCTCACTCATGTTTACGATTTCATTTTTTACGAGTACGATTTCATTTTTTACGATTACGATTCTGTTTTTCTCACGCTTGGGGATTAGCCTACGTTGCTATTAGTCATTTAGACCCTGAAATATGTATGGGGCCCATGTTTAAAAATACCGGAATTACCCTTGAACTTTAGTAACTTAACCAACAATCCATCACCTGGTACTTCATTATCCACAATAACAAGTTTAATAGCTAGCCGAATACCTGAGAAGGACGTTGTTGCTCTCCATGCTCCCAGGATGTGCATGCCTTCAGTCCGGGAGGTAAACACAGCGCTAACGCATTTGTCCCAGTGACCAATAAAGTTGCCCCCTTCCCTTCAACCCGCCTCCACGTCAAAATCATGACAAAACCCCAAGTGTGAGAAAAACAGAATCGTAATCGTAAAAAATGAAATCGTACTCGTAAAAAATGAAATCGTAAACATGAGTGAGAAAAAACAATTGCAATTTTATTATTTACATTTATGAACATAACTTTTTCGTTTACAATACAGAAAAATGCATTTGATTTTATTTATTTTTTGATCACGAGAAACATTTCCACATCTACGCCTATGATTTTTTTTTTTACGCCTACGATTCTTTTTCCTACGCTGACAATACTTATGGCGTCACTTTGAACCCATAATTTTTTCTCTTGTGTCCTAGGGATTCTACGAGTTGATACCTCAAGATCTTGTCAAGATCTTTGATGAGAATGAGCTTGAGGTGGGTTTTCGCTCAATCTGTCCTAGGTGTGGAACTGGATCAAATTCTTTCCAATGAGATGAATGATGATGATCTGTCTGTGTGTCGGTCTCCCCCTCCCCAGCTGCTAATGTGCGGTCTAGGGGACGTGGATGTGAACGACTGGAGAGAGAACACCAAGTATAAGAACGGCTACTGCGCCAACCAGCCAGTCATCCAGTGGTTTTGGAAGGTAAGGCAACTTTCCACATGAAGAGCCAATAAGAAAAGCGATGCCGTGGAATCTGTTGGAATCTAAACCTTACAGATTTCTCTGTTCCATCAAGAAGTGTGCTAAATTTTTTTTTTTTGGTGTGTGTTTTTGTTTGTTTTTGTCAGACTGTATTGCTGATGGATGCAGAAAAGCGAATCCGGCTTCTACAGTTTGTGACAGGAACATCCAGGGTCCCCATGAATGGCTTTGCTGAGCTCTATGGTGAGTCGTTCTTCTGAATGGTTTCTAGCTTTGCGGGGTCAGTTAATTGATATTATTATTACTATATCTACTGTGGAGAGCAAGAGAGTTACTTCTGTGTTTGGGTCCAGATATGTTAGTCCACCATTATCCAATCATGCCACAAGTACAGAGGAGAGAGTATGTTCAGTCAGGTCTCTGACGTTTCATGTAGCCCAAATGAGTGACTGCTTGCTTTACTTTCCACTGTATTTCAGATCCTTTCCCTCTTTACTTCACAGTGTCCACCTATCTTCATGGGGCGATTGTTTTTTTCGGATCCATACAAAATTGAGTTTAAATAGTTTCATATAAATTTTTCCTCTTCCAGGGTCAAATGGGCCACAGCTGTTCACCATCGAGCAGTGGGGAACACGTGATAAACTACCCCGAGCCCACACATGGTGAGTACTTCAGTGATTTTTTTCCTAAATATCCTTTACAGTTGTCATTGGGGATGTCCATTTTCCCATGGTCAACTATTCAGTATGTGGTCCGAATGACTATTTGGTGCATACTGAAATTTTAAAAGGCTACAGAATGCTACAAATTACGGACAAAAAATGGTAAAAGATTGAGATTCTCTCAGTTCGGCTTCTGTCACATTTCTGTTGAGCTTGCACAAATATTGTCATGCTAGTTTGGCTAGCTCCATCTTCCTTGCTTGGTCAATGCTTTCTAAGATGATTCAGTATTGTTCATGTAGAGCCATTGTATGACAACTTGGTTCCACATACCTTACAATGAACCAGATTGTTCTTTATTTTGTCAAGGTATGCCTTCATTGGGCTTTTGTATGGCTTTGACAGTGACATAATTGCTACCAAAACCAGCTGCCTGAGGATGAGTACAAGACAATGCCAGAGAGAGCATGGAGATCTCAAGTGACCATAGCTCTTATTCCACCATTTGACCACTACATAGTTGGTTCCGCTTAAAATTATTTCAATTGGGCATCCTGGTGGATCATACCACGTCACTGAAGTGTCTCTCTCTACTGCTCACTGTTAAATAAAGGCAAAATGCTGGAAAAAAAATTAGTTATTTCAGTATTATTTTTTTAATGTTAATGGCCAAAATGCAAAAGTCGATGCTGATCGCTGCAAACAAATATTAAAATATTCTGTTTTTATGACTCCTCTGTTGTGATTTTGACCTCGATTCACTCACTGTCTTTACTTTCACCCCCTGAAGCTTCAATCGACTGGACCTGCCTCCCTATGAGTCTTTTGAAGAACTGAGGGAGAAACTTCACATTGCCATAGAGAATGCACAAGGCTTTGACGGGGTGGATTAGGACATTGTGCAGGTGCAATATAGGGGTTGACATGATTTCCATCAAAGCAAAGCCAAGCAGGAGTTCTGCTTCAGACACGGGCCTTACCTGGCATGTGACAGATGAAGGACAGTCACACAGCCTCCTCTTTGGCACACATGGACAAAGTCTGGGGTGATAGAGATATTTAATCACTCCTTGTTTTCTCAAGTTTACAAATCAGTTTTATTTTTCTTTATATGATCCTTTATTTTAAGTCACTTAAAAGTGTATTCACTCCTTGTTCTGGTAAAATTACTTTCAAAATGCACTTCTTCTGTGTTTTTTGCCTGAAGGTTATATGAAGCTCTATTATCCAATGAAAAGGAGATTCTGTGAATGCAAAAAAATGAACATGAACACCAAATTAAAACAAAATTATTCCTTGATTCATTTTGGTTAAATTGCTTTAGGGAAAATTGTAATTGGGGTAATTAGTATAATTATATTTTTCTTCCATAATTGCAAGGCTATTAATATTTCCCTTCACGACATCTTGGTGGGATTTTAGAGTGGAGAGTGGACTCAGAGTACTTAAGCACACTGTGAAATTCATGGTTATCTTATGGATATAATATTAGGCCTAATCAATAATTCTCAATTCTTCAATTTCACAGTTGTAAAAATAGACAAACGAACCCTAACTCTCTTATAATCACTTTGCATCACTGGCAAGAAATTCAGAATTGGAACCATTTTGAAAGGAAACGTTTTTCAAAGCTAACCGGAGTCAAAGTTATGTCTCAAATTTATTGTTAACCAGTTTTGAATGGCAGATTGGCTGTTCAGCCCAAATGAAACAGGTGGGATGATTGGGATGAAGTGGGATCAGTTGGGATGAAGCAATGATTTTTTTCTGTTATTTGAATTTTATACCTTCATATTAATTTCCATTTTCCATTCCAGTATTTTAGGAAATAGCGCCGAGGGAAGAAATCCCAAGTAAATGCATCTAGCAGCTCAGAATGTGCAGATTGAATACATTTTTGCGTGACTATACTTCAAGTGTATCAATGCATTATAGTAGTGATGTACCAATGCCAGGACCAGTAAAAGGCTAAACTAATTATATGTCACATCTATGTAGTCCACAGATACGAAGAAGTGACTACATACACAGTGTTATTTGATTGTGCTGAAATGCTGTTGAACTATGCATTACTGTAGATATTGAAATCAGTTAGATGGATGCCACTTGATCATTGATCAGTTATTACGTAAATGTATCGTATGTACAAATCTCAGTTCACCTTTCTAGAAAATGATAACGCATTATTGTCAAAATTGTTATTCTCACTAAAAGTAGTCAAATTGGCAAAAATGGTTATTGGTGCAACTCTACATTATAGCATTATTCTTGTTTTTGGTCTGATCAGAAGTTAGTCTATCATAAGTACAATGTATCAGAGGAATGGACTATATATAATCTCCTGTTCAGTATCTTACAGGGAAAAAATCATCAGGCAGGCGGACTTACAGTTGGCACAGGTTAAATATTATGGATATATCTTTTTTTCAATGAGTGATATAATTTTGTTCTACTCTACTGTCTAATTGCAGTACAGCACTCTATTTTTAAGAGTGTACATTTAAAATTGTTTTTTGGTGGTAGCTCAAATTGTGTACAGATAAATCTGTTTTCAAATTGAGTCCTATTTAGTAAACAATTGTTGTCTAATACCTTTATAGGAAATTAACTGTATTTAAGCAGTAGTGTTTTAACAAATAATTTCTAATTTTATGAATGGTAAAACATGTTTACACTACCTGCCATGTTTACAGGTTGTTGACGAAGGAAAATATTATGGGCTTTTTCTTGTCTCTAAGAACACAATTTTATACTTCTGCTTTTATAAAGTGAAGCACTTTGTTAATATAGATAAGTCTTACTTTGTCTAGATCTTTGCCAATCTATCTATTGCAAACTGCTTAAGTGGCTTTTTCAACAAAAGGATCATCTGCTTCAAGTGCACATTTGTTTAAATGTTTACATGTGAACATTGCTGAAAATAAGCACATTCTCTCCTTTCACTGATATTTTAAATTGAATAATGAGGCCTTCATTTGTAATGTATTATAGGGTTTGATCATGTTGCATTATAACCTTTTGAGATGTCCTAATCCTTGAATGGAAGTACTGTACTATATCTAATATTGTCTATTGAAGAATAATGGATAGATCAACACTTAGTTTGTGATATATAAAAATTTTGTTATTGTAGAATTTAATTATGACACCTATAAGTGCATTACAACATACATACTGCAATTAAAAGGATGGGGTAAACTTGGAATAAAGTTGTTAAATACTAATTTGATATCCTAATTGCACACCAAATTAAATAACAGTATATTTAGAAAATAAAGAAATGGAAAAACAAGGATGCCCAGTGTCTTCATCCATGGCTTTGTCAGTTAAACAGCTATTGTTGTATTCAATTGTTTATATGAATTTGTTCTTTCACCCTGTTTATTTCTTTTGTTTCTCTGCATCTATTTCAGACTTATTTCAGATTTTGTGCTTATACATAATAATCTGCGGTTTATGATATTTTGTGTGAAAATTGATATTGTTATCTTTTGTTATTGTTATTATTATTACTATGATATTGTTATTATCTTGTTTCCACCATTTCACATTAACCTAAATGTTTCTTATGGTTTGCACTAGCACAGATCTTTGTAATACTAGATTGTTCCAGACGGGGGCGATAAAATACTGACTCATCAAATCCCTCCGGGCCGCAACGTTGTTTCCAGGATGCAGTTGCCTCAAGCATGCAGCGCTACCTAAGAACTAAAGAAACAACTGGTCTGTTGCAGAAGATATTTGCAGGAAGAAAGCTACATTGATTCTTGTGCTATTATATTATTTTTCAATCTTATTTTTACTTCCAGCTATTGTCTACTGTTAGGTTTCTATATGGGATTAATGTTAAATTATAGCTGTCATTACTTCTTGTGTTACACTTTGAAGAGCCAGTAAATCAGTAAACTTATGTTTATCTCTTATCCTAGATTTAGCTGTAGCCCAATATTAATCTGTGATCTTTTCTGTGTATGTTTCACCCTGCAATATGAGGTGTACTTTTAAATGTAGCGTTGACTGCTAACGAGAAGAAGGCCATCCTGCTTGAGCAGCTCTGCAATAGGAATAGGTTGACATCTCTATGGTTGGACCTATTTTGCATGATTCAGCTTAACAGCCACGGTCCTGGTTTTTCCCCAACCCCCCAGTGTGCCGGCTAAAGACTCCCCCCTCCACAGGGGTCAGTGGAAAGGTCACACACAATTCAGGCCAGCCTTTTGGACACTTTTGGGGTCAGTGGGGATGGGTGTGTGTGGAAGCTGGATGACCAGGCCTCGTCCAATGGCATAAGGCCCTGGGGTTGCCGGATCTCCTTTACCCCCAGCCTTCCCAACATTCATAACCTGATAATGACTTTTACGCCATTGATCTGGCCTCAGAGCTTGACCTGCGTTCATCTGCAGGCAGATCATCACTCCACCCACAAACTGTGCCATATTGGCAGGTGCCGAAACCGAAATCCTGATTAAACACCCTTGAGAGTGCCTCCTTGACCGGGGAGCGGTCACTATAAATGAGGCCAAGCATTCACTTTCTCACGTTATGGAAGACCAGAACCCATAACATACAACTATGGCTGCGTTCAATTCTATTTTTCTTTGAAACAATTATTTTACAGGAAACATAATTGGTCAATTCCCAATCAATGCTGTATGTGTAAGTGCTATTATAGCAGATGATGTAGTCACTAATAGCATGTAGTACAAGAGGTTGGATCAGTTTGGCAATATCTTGAATTCTGACAGTCTGATGGTATTAATGTGGAATGGTGTTAAAGGTTTTTGAGCCGTAAAGATTACATTTTTGCATTGATATTCAAATGTATTTATACGCTTTAGGCAAAATCAGTGAGTTAATATTCAATCCAGTTGATACTGTAGGACCCAAAATGAAATTTGGGGGGACAAGTGAAACTGGTTTGTGCAAAAATGAGACTCCATTTGAAAAAAGTTAGACATGGTAGACTGGTATCTCAAAATTGAAGCAAATGGTTCAGCATTGTGCTCTATTGCACACATAAACATTAAGTATATACCCTTTATTGAAGTTTGCAGCTTTTCCCATGACTATTAGTGATGTGTGTTTTTTCTGAGTGACTGGATGGACATCACAGCTGGCCCTTGGTCCTGTGCTGCTGAATAAAGGTCCAGTGCGGGGGAGGGAGTAGGGGGAGGTGATCTCTCCACAATAAGAGCTGGACATTGGATCAATATCTGCATTTACACAGCAGCTGTCTTGCTCCCATCAATGCTTTCTTGTAATTGCAGGGCCCATTTTTAGAGGACATGAGACTAACTCATTTCCATTAACATTGTTTTTTCAATCTGTAGAGACCATTTGGCATGCAGTTGCTATATGACATTGAGGGAGACACTGTTATCAGGCCACATATGTTCAGACCGACTCAGATGGCTCTCCCATTATCAATACAACTACAGCTGTAGCCCAATATGAATCTGTGATCTTTTCTGTGTATGTTTCAACCTGCAATATGAGGTGTACTTTCAAATGATGTAGCGTTGACTGCTAACAAGAGGAAGGCCATCCTGCTTGAGCAGCTCTGCAATAGGAATAGGTTGACATCTCTAAAAATGTAAACATCATTACTGAATGAAATATATGAAATATATGTTATGACTGGCATACTTTGTTCGACTGCATCGACTGGTATATGACATATGCAATGTAAATGAGAAGTGATAGCTTTGTCAAAACTGGCTTTGCTTATAGTTTTACTGTAATTGAACAAACAAAAATCTCTCAAAAGTTCTCAAAAAATATTTGGGTACTTTGACTCTGCTTAAAACATTTTTGTTGTTGAAGAACTCTTGTTGGAAACGTTTGATTCAAGTGAATTTGGTAATATGCTCAACTACTAATAAAATTTATAAGCACAAAAGCAAAATCTGACCATGAAGCATACCATTGTACTGTGCTTGAATACTAAAGTACAATACTAAGTACCACATTTTCAAGAATATTGAACAGTTTTAACCTGATATTTTTAAACAGACCCATCTGTTATTGTAATCCATCCCTTTAATGTAGGGCTGTATTAGTGCATTGTTACTATGCATTTTTTATTGATGACACTAGCTTTTGTACCCCTCCCCCACCCACTCAGCCTAATAATTAATGAAAGCCTACAGCCCCCACACTTTTAAAACATACTTTTGCACAACATATAAGGTCTACAACATTAAGAAATACTTTTCAATTACTCCTGAATGAAAATGTGAAGTTGACTACACAGTCCTTAGATGGTCATTAACTTTCTTGTTCACTGCTGATATATGCAATGAACGTTCTCTGCTGATAGGACCAAATGTTTACCAGTTGGGACTGTCTCAGAAAAAGTTGGTAAAGAGTTGATCACTGAGAAGACTGTACGTTTCATGCTCATTAAACAGTAACTGCTCATGTCCTGTGGATGGGATCAGTTTCATCCCAGGAGACACCCCAAGATCCCATTAGGATCCTAGTCCTGACCATAGCATTCATGTGATCACTAATAATATCTTTGTATATAACCTGCCCATGCTATTTTTTCATTTCATTTTAGGTGTAATGCACTATATCCTGACTAGTTTGCCTCTCTGCAAGGGTTTTCATTGTACTATGAATGAAACTATCTGCTCTTTGATATCCACTGACAGTAGTACAGACCTGACCCTAAGCATGATGGGATACTCTGGAGCCACAACTGCATAGAAGCACCTGCTTTCAATATACATTATATTCCTCATTCACCCTGGTTAATGGGTTACAGTATCTGTATCATGCAGTTACATCAGATATTTTTAGAGGAACTTCATTAGCGTCTGTGCTACGTTCACAGAATGAAGCATCTAGATTTGTTGACATCACCTTATCCCTGATTAAGCAATAACAAAGTTCATCCTCTGATACCACTGACACAATTATTCAATTGAATTTATAAATGACTGGTCAAACTGTAGGATTGTTGACTTGATTTAGCAAAAGATGTTCAACCAACTGTGGCAATGATTGGTCAAGTTTATTTATAAAATGTAATTGGGTCATATGATGGAAACAGCCAAAAACACAACACAACAGAAACATGTAGTGGTCAATAAAAAGGTTGGTAAACTATGACCTCCAATAAGTGATCACCGCCAATACAAACAAAAATCAATTATATTTTCAGATAAGCCCTGATATTATTATATATATTATGTCTAAGAGATTAAAGATTAAAGTCTATTCTGCAAAAGGTGTGTTCAATGAGTTTGGATGGCTTTACCCTCCACTGGAAATAACCCACATGGCTGAACCAAATAACACCCAAGCTTAATTCATGCCAGAGCAGATGAGTGCTTCCCTCTCTCAGCTGCAGCTAGGTGGCGTGGTGACTGAAAGTAGCTGAGCTGTGGGACTGGCTGCATTGGGGATGGAAAACTAATCCGCGCTGCTCACAGTCAGTCGTGGTCAGCTTCAACGACGCAGTTCATCTGGAGGAAAGAACTGAGAGACTTTAGCATGCGAGGACAATTACTATAAATGGCGCCTGTCAAAAGGAAATTAAATCAGCGTTTGCTGTTGTTTGTTGTTTTTCTTCCAATCTCAGGTAAGGAGCGTTTTCACTGCAATTGGTGAGAAAGTTAAAAGAGCAACTACATCACTGCGTTGTATGGCTATGGACCTTTACAAGTAGCTGATTTCAGATGTGTAGCCAGTTAGGTTCAATGAAAACGTCTCTGTATCTGTGTAGCTTTATGTTATATATATGTTATATATATAGCATATAACATAAGTAATATAATATATATATATATTATTATTATATTATTATATATATATATAACTTCATATGACTATATATGGACCAACTGAGACTAGACGGGGCACTGCTGTCACTTCTCTAGGTCAACTTATAATTATTTACAGCATTAATACAGACCTCAACAGACTGTAGGACCAAGTAGGTTAAAGTTTTAGAATAATACAGCAAATTACACAGCGCAACACATGTTTAGGTGCGTTTATTAGCTTCCTGTCTATAGCCACGAACCGCTCTGATGTCCTGGCGAGAAGACTTAACTTAGTTATCTTAACTCAGTATCCTCCGTTTCTTATTTTGGCTATACTACAAGTTAACCGTTAAGCAAAATAGTTGTTTCTTCCTATATGCTTACCTCATGTTGCTGACGTGGGTTTGCATCCACGTCTGGATATTAAACTGACCGCCAATATTATCCACGTTCCTCTGACAGTAGAGTAGAGTAGAGTGAAGGAAGAGGAAGAATGAGGTTTTTCATCTCTTAAGAGCTGCAGTATCCTCTGCGGTCATCTAACTCTGTTAGATTAGTCTCGAAATGAGACATAAGCAGTGCATCATTCCGACAAAACCAACTGTGTCCATACTCATATTGGTCTCATATCACCGTGGGATTGTTGTAGAAGATGCGGGACACTTTTGCACCACCTTTCAGATTGGGCCCCTGTTTTTGGGTAGCAAACCCTGGTTAAGGCCTTATCTTTGGTTGTTATTAAAATGAAAACATTGCACAAAGTCAGAGGCTGTTGGGAATGACATATTATGTCTCTATCACTTGATAGAGGTCACCTTCATGAAGCATTACACACATTTCAAGCTGGGAGTTCAACAGTACATTTATGCCTAAAGGGTGTAATGGAATCAGCTATTTAACCTTCAGCCTGTGACTTTATGAGCCATAAGTAATTGGATTACAGTGGAGTAGAAAGACATTTAGAAACTCCAGTATGATTAATGTACCTCAGGACAGTAGATCTGCTGTTGGCAGGGCTCCAAGCCTCTCAAATGTAATATTTCACTTAAGTACATTTTAATTTGTGTCACTCTTGTATCTATATATATACAATCAACCACTGACAATGCCTGCCTAGGGGATCCGCACCCACCACTGCTGTTCAGTATTATCTTTTGACTCCACCACATGGTTGCAAGTGAGAGGAATGTCAGGCAAAAGCGTGCAGACTGGGGATTCCTGGGGCAGTTTATGTTGGTTCATGAAGTCACTGTTTAAATCATTTTAAGCCACTAATTAGACCAGTGTGGAAATGGGTTTTGTTGGATTCCTATCAGTGCAATATTCCTCTGGCAGACAAGCCAAGTAGGCCCCATGCTGATAACCAAACACCTTACCATCTCACGTGTTTTTGTCCTGCATACGCTGACCGTTATCCTCTGTTTTTCTACAGGTGTTTTGTGTTTCAGTGAGTTGTTTTTTATCAAGGAGCCCCATGATGTCACTGTCATGCGGAAAGACACTGTCATTTTGGACTGTCAGGCGCATGGAGAGGCGCCTATTGACGTAAGATGGCTCAAGAATGGAGTAAAACTAGCGGAGAATGACCGAGTCTACTTTCTCTCCAATGGTTCCCTTTATATTTCGGAGGTGGAAAGCAGAAGAGGAGACAAATCAGACGAAGGGTTTTATCAGTGCCTTGCTCAGAACAAGTATGGAGCAATCCTGAGCCAGAGAGCCCGTCTTACAATCGGAAGTGAGTATCATGCTGGAATCATGTTGGCAATGTTGGTGTGTGTGTGTCTGTGTGATGGGGGGTGTGTGTGTGTGTGTGTGTGTGTGTGTGGGG
>CABFOQ010054942.1:35377-45739 GCA_900660455.1 Gephyroberyx darwinii | reverse complement strand
ACCTGAGAAATGCTCAGTTGAAAGAAACAAAGGTAGCAGTGGGGGTTGTTGAGAATAGCACGCACGCACGCACACACACACACACACACACACACACACACACACACACACACAAATGTGAATTGCCGTTTCCTAATACCACAGCCTTACCCTGAGTGTAAATGACCAAACTTTATTGGAGGCCTTACCAGTGTAGTTGGGGCTGCAAATTGTCCACAATTGTTTTCTGCTTCACTACTCTGGCGAAAGAGTGAAAAGCTTTTCACCCTGACCCTTTTTGTTCACCCCCAGAAGAAAAGGGTTTCTTTGGGGGCAATTGTTTGTCCAGATATCAGTGGTCAGAACAGCTGGGCCTATTCACCACAGCAAGGCTAATTATGTTAATAGTAGTACGATCAGATATTGATTCTAAGTTTAATTCTGATTTTGATTGTATAGATATCTGCCCAGAGCTTTGGATGATATATGGTCATTTGTCTCAGGTGTGTTTGTTGGCACTCCTGTTTTAACCGAAGGAGGTTTGAGGTATGGTTTTGATCTAGATTTATCGGTTATGCAACGCAGCGATTTTCAGTTAATCGTGCTGCACGTATAAGAAGATTTTTACGGAGGCTTTACTCCCGACTACAATTCACGTTCATCAATAAATCATCGATTTTATGGGACAGTCACATCATTGACATGTTCGGGTCCGTGCTCCGGCACGATTAGCGATCACACTAGCCCGAATCCAAGTGAACTGTGCCGGAGCACACCTCTTCAAGTGGGCCCGGGCACGGTACAGATGGCCTAGTGTGAGTGCGCCCTAAGTGTAGCTGTTGCCCGAGATCTTTTCATGTGTTGAATCCCTCAGCAGAGAGATTGATAGCGCAACATGTGGTGACCTTTATAACCTTCTGCCCAGAGCCTCTTCTCACCTCTGGCCCTATTAAATATCCTTCAATATCAGGCGTGCCACCAAGTCCTCTCCCTTGGCTCAGTTCTTTATAAAAACATGATTAAGGGTAAGAAAGAGAAGAACATTCGATATGTTGTTTTATGTCTCAAATGTCCTGCCCCTTGTGAGTTTTACTGTCTTTTCATCTTAAGCACAGATGCTGCGAACCTGCCATTAACCTTGTGATTCTTTAAACAATGTGATGTGTAACCTTAAACATTGGGTTGCTAAAGCACAACGGTGAGAGGGGATTTGGTCTTGATGAATAGGCATGTGACACATGAGCCTTATCACGTGACTTCTGTCAGTAGGCTTCAGATTGATGGGGATTTCAATAGAGAGATTGCCTCCTGAGCTGGCTCCTTTTAGGTCTCCTGCACCACGTGCCCACAGGTACACAAGGCGTGAACATTGTGAGGCTTTATGAATGGCTTTTCATTCCCATCCACTTATTTCGTTTTATATACTAACAGAGTTATGACTCAATCTCGCTGTTCAAATTCTGTCCAGCAACCTAGGGGGGTCTTCTGCCATGGGCCCGACCCTGTGGTGCAGTGGACTGTGTTTCAAATTGTATTTTAGCTAGCATTAGCTACATAAGCTAGCTTGTTGCTAACATAATTGAATAGTAAGCTTAGTCTTTCTTAGTGTTGTTGCTGCTTGATTCATGAAAGGCAGTTTAACCAGTTGTTTGGAGGTGACACTTTCTTTGTAGCCATCATCTAGACCCATCTATGTCTGACCAATAGCTTTGTCATCATCCACTGGAAGCATTAGCATTATGGCATTTCGTTCACATGTGACGAGTTTTGCGGTGTATAGAGTGTAAATCTATGTCCATGATGAATCAGCACAAAATGGCTTTTATTTTATTAAATGAAGAAATATGTTGATCAATGCTCAGCATTAACTCTTATCAGTAACATGACACATGACATATATAAAATGGTTGCATCGTCGACATATATTGACAGTGTGACTGGTATTAGTGAACATTCACCATCTTTTCTCATAACCACAAAAAGAAAGAATAGTTTTCCTAACCCTGTCAGTGATGTACAGCTCTATTAACTTGGGATAAAGTTAGGCTGTGTATTCTGTATCGATAGAACTACTATAATATGAAGTTTGCTTTCTTCTTATTGTGGCTTCTAATTATGCTGAGCCATTGCAGGTTAGATGCATTCTTTACCAAACTAAAATAATAGCTGTGGTCCTGCCCTGGCTGCATACGGACAGGACCAACAAGGTAAAATAAGTTGCCCATTGAATGACAATGGAACAGCTCCAGGCTCGACTTTGTAATGTTGTCACAGATTAGGATCTTGGCTTGCTTGTCTCTAGCTTTGGGAAGAAAGTCGGTCATTCTAGGCTATAGTATTAACATGAATTCTGAGTGGTATTTCACTGAAATAATAAAAATCTTAACTTTTATTCACATTTCAAGCCAAGAGCACAAAGAGCTTTAAAGGAGTTATTTGAAGGCTGCGGCTGTTAACTTTAAAAGTTTATTTTACCTCACTGGTCTGTCCATATGCAGCCAGGACAGGACCACAGCATTATTTTAGGTTGCTAAGGAATGCATCTGACTTGCAATGGCTCGGCACAATTAGAAGCCACAATAAGAAGAAAGCAAACTTGGCACAGTTTGAGACGTAGTGTGAATGATTGAAAAACCCTTAAGTGAAATAACTCAAAGCCTGGAATCTTGTTTTTCTCCTCTGCTGGACACGAAAGGTTACCATGGTTCCCTTGAACGGCAGTCCCAGAGGTCAAAGGTTTCTTTAAATCGTTCAATAGATGGAAGGCTCTACGCAGAGCGCAGGACTTAAATCTTCCCTACAATGCTGGACATTCCTTTATTTTTATCAGTTGCTTTAATGGTCCCAATCAGTGTGCCTACTTTGTTTTCATGAGCATCTCTTCATTGGCATCTTGTACAACTATAACACTCAAGCTTTATTTTGGTCTCCCCAATAAAATTATTTTGCGTATATGGAGTAACAAAGAATTAAACAGTAATTTAAGTGCAGAATGTACCTTTTTGCAGATTGACTTCTTCAACACAACCTTCTGATACAGAGATTAGAAACAATGAAAGCCCTGTCTCTGCTGAGTGGAGGGTTGCTGCTGAATGATTGGAAAACTTTGTTGCAAGATAAGGGATTGGAGGAGGGGACGAATGCTCCTTCTAACCCCACTCCCCCACTGCCCAGTGCTTTGAGAGGTCACACTGCTCATGGGAATAGCTCTTTGTTTAGTCAGGCCAGTGGTCACTTGACTGTCCTGCAGCTTGTGTGGAAGGGCAGTACTGCTGCCATCCAGCCAGTGATTGATTTGTGGGTCTTTTCAGCTTTGAATTCTTCTTGCTTATCAGCCTTCTTTTTTTCAGAACCCCTTATTAATGTTCGGTGGGGTCACTTAACATTATAAAGGACTCATCACTCAATTTCTTTGTGTTCTGCTGTTTGTGCCATTAATTAGGAATCTGGATAGTGGCTCTTTATAAGCACATGTAAACAAAACTGATTTTGGTACGTGATGGCTTCCAGCTCACAGGAAAAGGACCATCACAAGGTGAAACAGCACAAGTTGAAATAAGGACAAAATAAAGTCCTGAATAGTACTATTAATGTACTTGTAAAACTTTGTCAATATTTTTCATAAATGGAGTTTGAAATCATTGTTTCTCATATAGCGACTCATTTCAATCAGGGAGATTCACGTAAGCAGATATGTGTACATAATGTGCAATGAATTAAAGTGTGAATACGGTTTTGTGAGGATCAGCATACAGGATACAGGATCAGGAGATCAGCATACAGGATACAGGATCAGGAGAAGATGATCAATTTCAACACCTCCCAAAAATATTGGACCAATCCTAGTCCCTTTACAGAGACTCCAAACATGGAAACTGTGTTGGTGTCAGTGGGAAAGTTTCTAGTTGCTGGACATCTTGCTGGAGGACAATGTTGTGACACTTTTCTGAGGATGTACTTGAGAATTATGGGTTTTCTGTTCGACATTTGCGAAGGGCTGGTGAGTTTTAGGCTATAGATGTGAGGCTATAAGTGAGACAAGATGTGCTTTGGTGTACAACAGAATGAATGTTTGATGGTAGATTTGATGTGTTTTGTGGGATCCCGCTGTAGAAGATTATTTTTGTGGCGTTAAATGCTCACTGCTGACCAATGTAAGGTCTTGAAGACAGGTATGGTTATATGCCCCCTTTTAGCTTATTGCTCCTCAGATGATCAGTGTACCCCTTCAGAAATTCTACCTTGGTGTTTCAATCTGAAAAGGACATGTAGGACAAAAAGGACAGGGGCAATCTACCCCCCGTGCAGGCCTGTGACTGGCCGGAGTAACCGGAGAAAAAGGGGATGAACTAACTCCTGATATTTGTAAGGGAACCTTTGTTCAGGCACGACCTGTCCACTGACCTTCAGGTTGTTGACCTGCTGGCATCAGCAGACCCATCTGCTGCTTGGGGAGAAAGCTGAGGGGAGAAAAGTACATCTTCACTACTCTGGTTCTGCTAGGACTCTGCTATTTGTAGACAATCAAAGTACTTTTAATATTACATTATATACATCATAGCACATATTTAAAAACCTTTGTTTCTTGTAGTAGCAACAACTGGCAGATGTCAGAGATGCAGCAAAAGAAAGATGATGGGACAGGATTACAGAACTGCATTTAATGTGATAGGAAGTCAGTGTAGTCTCCTCCTAGTTGGGAAAGGTCCAGTGATTGATTGGCAGTTTGCTGGGGAACAGCAGTAGTGAAAATCTGGGGTGGTCATGCAGGACTTTGCCTGAGTTGTGTGGATTTGTGGAGGTCAGAGGTGAGAGGTGAGGTTGGTGGGAAGGGCAGATAGTCGGAACCATTTTTTCAGGCTCATAGGCTGAGGTATTTACCTCTCATTTAAACAAGCTGGCCAAAACAGCTTGGTAAACAATGTCATTCAAAATAAAAAGTGTTATGTTATGTATTTTGGTCGAAGAAAGGGGAAGGAAACCATGATGTAATTTTGAAGTTCAAAGTTTTTTCATTTGTAAGATATGGACAATAGATGACTAAATGGGTAAATACAGATAATTGTGCAGATCAAAGACCGTTCCTCCTTCAAGTGTTTGTGTTGATTATTTCATAAAGGAACATCAGATGCCCCGTCAGCTGTGAACGTTTTGGCCAATGCTTGACAAACCCTAGCAGTTATAGATTTTCAACCTAGCCTTAGTAGTTTATCAATAATCAATAATGATCCTGCTGTTTTGTCAACCAGCATCATTTGACTGAATAGAAAGGCAAAGTAGAGAGGGAGAGGATCAGTGCAGCTCATCTCTTGTGCCTTCAAGTCATACTGCTTCAGCACATTAGTGGCATTTTTTTAAGATTTAGTGAAGAGAGGGTTTCTCTCTTCACATCAAACGTCCACAGTACCCTAACCCATGAGCGGTGGACTGTGCCTACCACCCACAGCTCAAAACTAATTTGATTAAAAATGCCCATGGCAAAGGGACTCGGCAAAAGGATTTGGCCCAGAAGACAGTTTGCCCAAATGCAGCAAGGGAGGTGGTGGGCACGAATTTCCCCTCACCTTCTCCCAAACAGCTACAGTTAACATTGTGCTAACAGGGATTGTTCCTATTAAGCCTCTCTTCAAATCAACTCCTGATCTGGCCCCATGTCTCCAAAATAACAATGAAAAGAAAGTGGTCCAGCAGCTAAAATAGACTTCTATAGCAAACTAGTCCATTATAAAGTATCAATATCTAAGTTTAATATATGGCTAAAAATGACAAAACGGGCATTTCACTTTAAGCTAAGGGAGCATAAATCCACATGGGAAAGAAGAGAGACTTCAGTACACTAACCTCTGTAGAAAAGGAGACGTGCTGTCAGTCATGATTCACTGAATGTTTTGCCTGGCAGTCAGAGCTCTCCTGCTGTTCAGCACCACAACACCTGGCAACACAATTTACACGCAGCCATCCATCATCCCTCATAGACTCTGCAACATGTTTATGACGGGGTAGGAATTTCCTGTGGACGTTTCTCGAAAGCAGAGATTATCACAGCTGTCTGTTGTAGTGTTCTGTGTGGAGAATGTAATGTAATGATATTCTGGCTGAATTCTGTGTCAAATTTGATCTGATCTGTTAGAAGAAATCAGAGGTAGTCTGCCTCAGTTGGGCTCCAGCTACCGAGGGACCCCAAATGCATGACAGCTAATTCAATACATAGAATCAGGGGTGGCAGTGGGTAAGCTCTGGGCACAGCAAGTCGGTAATCACCGTTTTTGGCATTTTTAAATTGAATAGTGGGCTTGAGGATTCCCCTCATGTCTCAACTCATTTTCACACTTACGTTTTTTTCCTTAGATTTTATGAGATTCCCGTAATTTTTTAATTGATTTATGCCAGGGCACGTCTGGTAAAACAAATTTTATTGGCTTTTTTTGTTTTGTGTTTTCTCATTGGTTTTAGCTGTTCACTCAGGAAATAGTTCAACTAGCTAGCTTATTAGTAGCTAGAGTTTTTTTTACTATTGTCAAAATCTTTGTGTATGTCTTGTAGATAGTCTGCTTTGTGGGTTTGATGCGTTCTCTTCAAAAGATTGCAGCAGACTAGAACCAATTTTGATGTTTCTTACACCTTGAATATATTGGCAGACATGGTTTCAACTTGATGTCCTGATTCCTGCTCCTTTCTGTTGATGCACTGCTGAGTGTTGATGGCTCATCGCAGCAGAAACAGCATGTGCACGGAGGTCAAAGAGCACAACACTCTGTTTGTTTACCCATTACTTAAGAGGTGATAGTTTCATGCTGAAGACAAGCAGCAAACTTTGCATTTTGAGACAGACCTATGTTAATGTCATTCTCTTGAATAAAGTTATGCATCTTCCAGTGGATGTGGTTTATTTTCATTTTACTTTGGTAAATTGGAGTTGTTTGTAAAGGGGGGGGGGTTCTGATTCATTGAAAAAAAACATTCCTGTTTGTTGGCTTAATTGAACCCCATATTGTGCCAGGGATGATTTGATTTGCTTGTGATAATAAATTTGGTGTTATCTTGTGCTTTTTGTTAAGACTTGGCTTGTCTCAGTATTTGGTCTGTATGAAGAGCAGCAGTGCAATTGATTTCTTTTAACAAATTATTGACCTGAAGCTTCTGCAGCTTCTTGAGCTGAGATGGGGGATGGTATAGCAGTGGATGACCTTAATGGCTTTTAGGAATTTTACTGCCCAGGGGCAACTGTTGTTCTAGGGGGAAAGGAAAAAGACTAAAACAACTTCAAACATTCTAGAAATTAGATCATTTTTGGGATACAGTTTTGGTTTTTTGTTTCACCATAATAAGCTTTATTTTAATTTGTTTGAGGCTTGCTGCTCAGCTGGTCAGTTCAGGGAAACCCTATCCTTGCAGGATGTTGCTAGGCCCCCGCAATCATCACTGTCTTGCAGCACACTATATAGCTTTAGGTAATAGTCTCGGTTTCTGAGATCCACTGGATCTGACTGAGATGTATGAGATTATAAAATACATCAATGTGTGTGCATAGGGGTAGAACTAATTTGGAAATATCATTTGTAAGAAGGGGGCATTATCATCCAATGGCTTTCACTTAGTGATTTTTCATCAATAATTTCCAAAGCAATGAATTCATTTTTTCCTCCTTTGTTTGCATGGGCTGAACTGCTCCAGATTCAATAAAAATGTATTGTTTGACTGTTTTATATAGTAGATTTATTGTGCCAGGGATGATTTGATTTGCTTATGATAATAAAGTTGGTGTTATCTAGCCGTTGTGCTGTTTGTTAAGACTTTGTTTGTCTCAGTATTTGGTCTGTAGGGTGCTTGTAGGGGTGTCTCCCTAACTGTGACTTTGTGGGCATATCTGAGGGTCTTTTTACTGATTTCTTGTCTTGGCTTAGGCTTTTAATGTGTTGCAGTTTTGTGTCCAAGCAAAGTTGGAGCTCACATAACGAGAAATACAACACCAGCTTCCAAAACAAAGGAACATCTCAAGCTGTCTTGGTTGTAAACCAATACTGTTAGAGAGACAATTTGTGTTGTGGTAGTGGACCTTCTACATCTGTACCAATACCTCTTCTAATGCCTTTTGGCAAATGTTCAACCTCAGTGGAAATCAGTTGATAGAAGTTGTAGTGCTTTGTTGACAAATTAGTGAAGTTATAGTTTTACAATCAAGCATTCACTGTTACTCAAGTAAGATAATGGTGTACTATTCTTAGTATGGTTTTGAGTGAGATGTTTGAGCTGCTCTTTAGAGGAATGTGATTTATTGGGCTACAGTATGTAACATCGCATTCTGTTATGATATGACATTTTCCTGTAGATACAACTGGATGGAAAAACATTCAGGTGTAAGGAAAACATTACAAATCAGAAATATTTGAAAGTAATTCCAATTTTGCACACAGAGAAAATGTCAAACTGACTCTCATTATTCTGTTTGCCTCAGGTATCTCGTCCTTTGCAATCCAACCCGTGTCCGTAGTGGTGACAGAAGGCTCAGTCGCCAGGTTTTCCTGCAAAATCACTGCAAGTCCTCCTCCCATCATCACTTGGGAGTTCAATCGGGTCACTTTGCCCCTTGCCACTGAAAGGTTTGCATTCTATTGATTTCAGTTCTTACTTCATGTTATTCATTTTTTGCATACATATTGAGAGCTGCTTCTTTGAAGTGGAACTCTATACCAGACATGTAGACATGTACCACAGTGTTTCTGTTTTCAAATTTTTCAGTTGTAAGAAACATTTGATCTCTGTTTACTCTATAATGTCAGTGATAAAAGTTGTGCTTGATGTCTTTTTGTTATTGTGTCATCCAGAATCACAGTCCTGCCCAGTGGCGTTCTTCAGATCCATGGGGTGCAGCAAGCGGATGCTGGGAATTACCGCTGCACAGCCACCAACATTGCCAACCGCCGCCGGAGCACAGAAGCAACCCTCACTGTCACCCCAGGTGTGTTACCTAGTTCTCCGTTAATGAATGTATCATCTGAAGGGCATTAACTTAGCCAGCTTAGCAGTGTAACTGACTTTATAAATGAGAAACTATTTACTTTATGAACAACCTTTTTCCAAATTCTGTGACAAACTTACTGTTGGATTTTCTGGTTGTTTCATCTCAGAATGTGCGGTGCTTACGATGACATTATGTGCACTGTGTACCTATGATGTATTATGAGAACTTGTTTTGTATTTCCCCAATAAAATTGTTATTACAATATTACAATAATGCAATGAATTGGTCTGTACCTCTCAAGCAGTACATCTTTTGTTGAGTTTGTTGAAAGGTTAATTTGTTGGGTAAAGAGACAGCAACAGAATGATCTGTGTGTAGCATGAATTTTCACTTGAATGTACAAAAGTGGTCACATCAAGTCATATGCATTAAAGCTATCTTCTTCCCTTCTCCCACTATAGCTCCCAGCCCCCGACTCCCCCAAAGGCCGCGCATCATCGCTGGACCACAGAATATTACTGTGTCCCTGCACCAAAGTGCCATCCTGGAGTGCATGGCCACAGGGAATCCCCGACCCCTCATCTCCTGGAGCCGAGCCGACAGCAAGTCTATTGATGTTTACAACACCAAGGTGTTGGGAAACGGCAACCTCATCATCACAGATGTCAAGCCCCAGCATGGAGGAGTCTATATGTGTAGAGCCACCACCCCTGGCACACGAAACTATACCATCGCCTCAGCCAACATCACTGTACTTGGTAAAGACGTACACTAGCTTGGCTCTAGTTAATTTAATAATGAGTGATAAATTTGTCATTTCTTGCTGATGCTATTGAACTTATTTGTCGTTGTATTTGTTCTCAAGCGCCACCTTCCTTGGTGGAGTGGCCAGAGAGCCTGACCCGTCCGCGTGCAGGCACCGCCCGCTTTGTGTGCCAAGCTGAAGGAGTTCCCACGCCGCAAATCACTTGGCTGAAGAACGGAGAGAAGGTTCATTCCAACGGCCGTATCAAGATGTACAACAGGTCTGAAGTCAATACTGTATCTTTCTCTTACTATTGTTTGTGGGATCATTCCAGTGATCCATAAATCCTTTGCTCACAAGCCTAATGTGTACGCTTCTAAATGTGGAGAGATAATTAAAACAGGAAGTCCTTTACCCATCAGACACTAGTTTAATAGTCTTTATTTGCTGATCCAAAATGCTTTAAATACATTATTCATTCGCCCGTCCCCACAGTAGAAAGGAAACTGAATAATTTACAACAGTGCAAATGGCATTTTAGGCACTGGTAACGGAGCCTCAAGTTGAAGATGTGTGTACTCATCGTGTGTGTGTGTGTGTGTGTCCCACAGCAAACTGGTCATCAACCAGATCATCCCTGAAGATGATGCCATCTATCAGTGCCAGGCAGAGAACG
>CABFOQ010054942.1:0-35357 GCA_900660455.1 Gephyroberyx darwinii | reverse complement strand
GATCAGTGCTGTCCGTGGCAAGGCTCATTGTGGTGATGTCAGAAGACCGGCCCAGCGCACCCAGGAACATCCGGGCCGACACCGTGTCGAGCTCTGCCATCCTTCTGGCTTGGGATAGGCCTCTCTATAACTCAGATAAAGTTATTGCTTACTCAGTGCATTACATGAAGGCTGCAGGTGAGTGATACAGGAACAAAAATCCTTTTATCTCTAGTGGCAGGAAATACTGATTATATTTAGACATTTTGTGGTAATGGCCTTCATAGCCTCAGGAAAGGGCAGTTTAGAATCTCAAAATGCTCCCACTTCCTTCTTGCCCCACAACTGGAATGTGGGGGACTGACCATCTGCTGTCAATAGTGTGTTGGTGGGCAGAGGTCAAGGGAAAAAAGTGGCTACTCCACTGAAGTAATAACAGCAGCTTTCTGTTTAGGAATGGTCTTCCATAGACCTTAGCCCCATGGAGGGACTTTTAAGATGGTTAATGAAATGCAGGATGCAGACACAAACTATTCACGAAGGCACAAGGGTTGTAGTGTAGCAGGGAAAAAACATTAAGCCTTTCAGCTTTCCTGGGAACCTTTGTTGTTGACAACAAGAGTCACTTTCGAACAATGCAACATTTCAGAGAAAATTTCAGCCTGTGCATTCAAGTGCTGCAGATCATTGTAATGCCACTGACCTCCATTGGGGAGGTGAAATGTACAGAATTCAAGCAGCAAAAGGAACACCTGCTGGATTATGTAGGGATAAGGAAGAAGAAAAAAGAACAAGTTCAACAAATTCGCTCCATTTTTCTCCTTGAATAACTGACATCTGTCAAGTATTCTCTGCACTTGATGAAGATGTAGTGACACATTATCCCAGAGAATGGCTAGCCATTGACATTGACAGGAGCAGCAGACAGTAATTCTGCACCTGAGGCCACAGACAGAGGAGCTTGGAGGTAAATAGCTAAATAGCTGTAATGAAAGGAGAAACCAATTAGGCTGTGTAATGGAGTGTGCTAATCCAAAAGTGTATATTCTATGAGGGCAGTGGGAGAGTGTGAGTTGGACAGGAAGGCGAGCTTTGTTAAACTTTCAGGGAGGCTTACTGAGGCATTCAGACTAGGGACAAGGCTTTTTTGTTTACCCTCAAGGATCTTGTTTACCAGGTCAGAAATCAGCCCAGGCAATTCTTTGTGCCCAAGTTACAATTAGGTCCATTGTGTGACTTTCCTAATCTGCACTAATTAGCTATCAGTCACTAAGTGATGTGAGAAACTGATGAAAATGTCAACCAGACAAAGTGGATTTCAGTTTGTTTGACCAATTCCCGCTATTTCTATACATGCAATGCTAGAGTGGGTATGTACTGTAGCTGTGTAAAAGTATGTAATGACCTGATTTTGGATAAATACAATTTTGGACTGAAGGCAAAAATGGATATTCTTTTTTCAAAATATGCCCACATCTCCCTTTACCTTGCAATGTGTCTCATTTGGGTCTTGGATAAGAATGAGCATCAACTTTCTCGGCACAGCTGGTTCAGTGAATAAAAGACCATGCACAAATGTTCAAATGAACAAAACTTACAACGCCCAAAAAATTTGTTACAAGGTTTTTTGTGCAACAGCAACAGTAGCATGGGCAGGATTTTAATCCCCCAGGGTTTCAATATTTTATGGCCCCAAACTGGCCATTACCCTTAAATATGCTGTAATTGCTCTTTAATAAAGGTGGAAAAGGTCAAAATACAAAAAAAAAAACAAATTATTATCATATCCCATATTCATTAGGAAAACAGTAATTAATTAATTATATTATATATAATTATGTTGGTTTGGTTTATTTTGATAAGTAATTTTAGCCCATGGACATAAGATTTTGTTCTATTTTTAACTCCTTTTTTTGTTCTTTGGCCAGGCTTGAACAACGAGGAATATCAAGTTGTCATTGGCAATGATACAACTCGATACATTATTGATGACTTGGAGCCTGCACGCAACTACACCTTCTACATCGTGGCCTACATGCCCATGGGAGCCAGTCGTATGTCAGACCATGTGTTCCAGCACACCCTTGAGGATGGTAAGGCATCCTCCGACACCAGGAGCAGCAATATTGTCGTCCTTCCCTCAATTAATACAAATTTGAAAAGTTACAAGTAGAGTTTGAGATGGATAAGTAAAGAAGAAGCTGTGTGAATTTACCTTTAAATGCTAGATGCTAATGCTAGACACTATATCACTCTAAAGGAGGCTGAAAGTATTTTGTGTACAGGGTGTTTTAACTGTAGTGAATGAGCTGTGCTGTTGAATTAATGGTGCAGTTGATATGGCGGAGGCATCCTCTGGATATCTTTTTTTTTTTTCTTTTGCTATGCCAAATAATTCTTTGTGTTATTTAGTACAGCATGAATTATGAAAGAATGTTTAGTGCGCATGGTGTGTGTGTGTGTGTGTCTGTGTCTGTGTGTGTGCGTGCATGCATGTGTGTCTGCACATATGCACGCAATCACGTGTAGGCATCTGTGTCTGTTTGTGTTTACGTCCCATGCCCCTGGAGTGTTTTTGAATTCCAGGCTAGCCTTATTTGCCCATGGTCTTGGCCTGCGGGTCAAAGGCTGCCATGTCTGCCATGTAAGTTATTAAATATTACATAGACTGCTGGGCTTACAGGGCAGGCTCGGGGTCAGCTTTAATAGGAGTGCTAAAGAAAATTGAATCTAATCTAATAAGGGAGAACTAAATGGAATGTCTATCAATAAGTTCAATGTTAAAGTTGCTACATCAGATTGTCACATACATATATCACTGTAATATATGTTGATGTAGCACATTCTGATGATAGCAAGAAATCAAATCAAATCACATTTTTTTTGTATAGCCTTTAATCACCGTTACAGTCTCAAAGGGCTTCACAGTGCCCAGCGTGTGAAAACAATAAATGCTTAGTACATGACATCCCCCAACCTTAGGAGGGAGGAAAAACTCCCATAAAACCTTTTAGGAAAAAATGGAAGAAACCTTGGGAGGGGCTACTCAGAGAGGGATCCCCCTACCACTATTAGTGGGGGATCCCTACTATTGACAGATGGTATTTTTCAGGGCTTTTCTGAGGCTTTATGTTTTTTTAAATGCACAACTTTTTTAAAGCGAGATTAGTGTTTTCCTACTTTTCCCTTGTGCTGTGTTCTTGATCACAACCCTGAATATACCCATTGAAAGCAGCTCACTTTGGCTATTGAATGTAGATGGTTGTCACTACATTTGACAATGATATATTTAGAAAAGATCTTACGCAAGTTAACTGCTACTAAGTAGGAGCCATCCTGGTGTTGTCTATTACAAGCATATTCCTACAAGTCAGTACTTCAAGGGTAACATTTCTATTTTCGTTAATGGGTTGTTTTAGTTTTTCAGTGCATAATCTTTTGACATGATCCTGCTGGTTTGTAATAAAGACTCTGCAGGACTTAGCCTTGCTGTCTTGTCTGTCCACAGTTCCCCTCCGCGCCCCTGAGCTCAGCCTCACCAGTCACAGCCCTACGGACATCCAGGTGTCTTGGCAGCCCCTCTCTGACAAGCTCAGTCGCGGCCATATCTCAGCCTACCGCTTGTCATATCGCACCAGTACTGAGCATGCTGTCACACAGCTCGAGCTTCCTGGAGAGAAGACCCAGCATCTCCTGGAAAACCTGCAGCCTGACACCATCTACCTCTTGCGCATTGCTGCCGCCACCAACGTGGGATGGGGTGAGCAGTCCGCCTGGACCTCCCACCGCACCCCAAAGGCATCCAGCGCTAAAGGTATAGCACTGAAAAGTATAGTTATAATTTCTCTGTCGAAGTTAAGTATGTAGTCACAAAGATAAAATCAAAAGTTACATTTTCACCTAATGAACACCGACTTTTTGGGGAATTGCCTCGTTTGGTCAATTTATCTTTTACATGTTACGACAGGAGTACCACCAAAATCATCTCGGGTCTCTGGTAAATATTAAGGCCCCATAGGTAACTCGCATGATCTGTTATCTAGCATTATCTATTTCCCTGAAAGTCAGTGTAGTCCTTTAATAGTTATTGGCTCTGTTTTATGAACCAATCATTAAATTTACCCAAGAGGCTGGATTATCACTGACCCTGTCTTCTAAATTCTATTTGGACTATGAGATCGGGCCAAGAGAAGAGCTTGCTCTAATAATCTTGTTAAGGCATTGCATTTGTTACTCCGTGACCTTTGCCCTGCACTGTCAGTAACATTGGAATGGCTTCAGTCATGGGTCATAAAGAGAGGGACCCAGGCCTCCGGGTGGGAAGGAGAATATGGCTGTTTAGGGCTACATCTCAGGCTTTGAGGTGGGGGAGGGGAGGAGGCATATTTCCTGTCTATCCCTATTGATAGCTGTCCCCATTATAAACAGAGACAGGAATCTACCGTTGGTAAACTTCACTCTTTCAGTACAACTAAAAACCTGTGAAATCGCTGCCTCTCCAGTGACTGTGGTTCTCTCTGGTCCATGATGGTGAGCATGCAGCAGCTGGTAGGATAGACCTGAGGGTAGTTGGACTTCTGATAGGAAACTCCTGGACAGGGGCCACTTATGTCCATCAGAATAACAAAACCTGAAAGCAGTTTGGTGGAGAGATTCCTGTTTTCTAGATTAGATTAGATTAGATTCAACGTTATTGTCATTGCACAGAGTACAAGTACTGCAAGTACTACAAGTACAAGCAAGGCCAGCAATTTACTCCACTGTCTTCAGTGTATTCAGACGGCCATTACTGAAAATTCTCGTTAATGCTCGTCCTGATTAGCCTTAATTGGTGAGAGCTACACTGTAAATTAGCGGTCTTGGATTGTGTTAGATTCAGATTTAATCACATGGTACAGATAGCAGTTTTTATTATTATTCCACTTTTTATATACTAATTTTCTTTAAGGTTTCTTAATTGAATCAAAATAATGAGTAGGTTTACTCTTTGAACCCAGTATAGCTTGGTTATTGGACTAAGAATAGGAATTTGTAGGTGCAGATAAAGGCTGTGTGTGTTATATCCAAAATTGTATCTCATAATTGAACGGGGAGTTACTGGATTTCCATTGAGAGAATATTCAGACACTGTTGGATGGCACCCCGTCTTTCACTATCAGGCCATGAATCTCTTTCTGAACTTTATCTCCACAGTTCCTCTGGCTCCTGAGCTGCAGCTGGAACCCCTAAACTGCACCACTATTATGGTGCGCTGGCAGCTGGCACCCAGAAACTCAGCCAGTGTCCAAGGCTACAGACTCTTCTACCATGAGGAGAGCCAGTCGGAGAGTGCCCCAATTCAGCTGCGTGCCTTGGATAACAGACACACCATTGGAGGCCTTGGTGAGTTTTGTTTTTGAGAATAGTCACCTCATTTTGGGTTACTTATTTGTTTTTCACATATAGTTACAGGGAAGCTATTCAGGAGGGCAACATGTGACAACATAGGTGGATTTGAGACCAAACAATTACAGTGTATGCACGTTTTCTTGGCAAGCACAGTAGTCCACATGACCCCTAGAACAACATGCTGTAATGAGTTAGTGTTTTTCTGGTGCGATTCTCCGTAATGCTGGGTTTTATCACAATAGTCAAACAGTGAAATCACACACCTTCATAAAAGTGTTTGGGACAGATACTGTGATTCAATCCTTCCTTTCTTTCTGTCAACCAAAAATGAGTATGGCTTCAATGATAGTCAGTACCATTTAAGAGTACTAGTTTGAATGAACCAACATGTGCCTATCTCTACAAATGAGTGCAGGACACTCCTAATGATTGTTTAAATAAAAACTTGCATTTCTTCACCAGTCAAGTTGACGTTTTAGGCTCACAAAGGCCTTTAGTTTGGGATGGACAAATAAGATAACAACCGGCAGCAGCATCTATTGACAGACAAGCTCATGAGTGATTAATTGGCTTAAGTCTTTTCATGCGGCATGCAGAGGTTCAATAGGCCTGGAACCGGCCAACACCCCATCCCACTTCCCACATCCCATGACCTCCCAGCCTTTGTGCAGGATTTCAGTGTGTTTATACAACAGCTGCTAGATGGTGTTGGGCATATAGTGACTCCTCTGGCCTTTAGGTCAGATTCATTTTGCCATGTTTGAGAGTGGAAAGGAGTCCCAGGCCAATGTAGTGGACAACTGACCATCTGTGGCCAGAGGAGGTCAGCCAGGTGGTCAGCAGCTGACTTGTAAATCAGGAAGCTTGGAACTACAACAGGATTAGAAAGAAAGAAAGAAAGAAAGAAAGAAAGAAAGAAAGAAAGAAGGGGCTGGTATACATTACTATACGTGTTTCACTCATTTCTCATGTGTAGGTTATCTTCAGATGGTGGACAAACAAGGATAATTGAGAAACTTCTATTATGTTTTGTAGAGTCTGTGTTTTATTAATTTTACTGTGCCAGTATTATTATATTTTTAGGTTGTTTTTCATTTTTCTTGTGGCACCTGAGATTGTGAGAACACATAAAAATGAATCCAATCAGCAAAATAAGTAAAGGAATCACTTACTACATGCTAGAAACATCAAAAATACAGCCTAGGTTAAAAGAACATCTGAACTATCCTTTTTTGCTGCTCTTTGATAATGGAGCATTGCAGGGCTATGTTTTGAAGAGAGGGAAACTGTTATGGTGGAGAGAGATTTATTATGTGTTTTATGACTGCTTTGAGCAGTGTTGCTGGAGGAGGGTTAGGGTTAGGGTTGACATCAAAGACTCTCATTGTGTTTGGCTTTGAGGGCCACAAAGATAGTTTATTAGCCAAGAGTCAAAGGAAATGCAACCTCTCACCAACTGAGCTAAGGCCAAACAATGAGGATTTCTTCTGAGCTGACTATTTTGCAGTTCTACCACCTTTCCTTGTGATTTAGTTTCGACACTATCCACAAGGAGAGCGGTGTCTAGTGCATCATCTGACCTCCCATGTGGTCAGAGAAAACCCTGCTGTTTATGAGGTTGCATGTGGAATCTGACAAAACATCTTTTTTACTTATTTTCGGATGAATATGAGGCTTATTATTAATTATTGGTAGTATTATTATGGCAACACCATCAGAAATATCCTTGGTGTTCCCTAGTTTGATATGACCTGAATGGAAAGGCAGTGGAAAAGCATTCATTTATTAAAAATGTTCACTGTACAAACAGTTTTAACACCAGTAGGAGTGAGGATGAAAGTTAATCCTGTGAAAAGATTTGTCAATTTGTGATTTGAGTAAATTCTGCTATCCTCCTGCACTTAGTGTTGCTTTTTCAAATTCTCAGTGTGCTGTAGTTCTTTCCGACCTGGACCAAACCAAGTGCTTTGTATTCAGCTTCCTTAGCAGGTGACTTTTACAAATCTATTGTAAATGAGATTCCTCCTGCTCATTTTGTTTCTAATAACATTGATTTCTACCAACTGTGACAAAACTGCATGCTGCTTATTCATCTCTGTGTGAAGGTGTAGAAAGACATCCTCTGAGCTGGGTGTGAAATGATCATCCATGATGATCCACGTTATTGAAAGCATAGCCTGAAAGAGAAGAAAGCATTCGAGAGGCTCCTGTTGTGTGTATAAATCACATAGTGTTGAAATACTGTGACCTTTACATGCATGTGTATTCTTCTCATGGCCCACGAGAAGAATATATAGGCATAGTCAGGGTTGAAATGCTTTTCATACCTGGTGGCACCAGCGCTGTGTGCACACAACTGTGATTTTATCTTGTAGCTATAGGCCATCATGTGCCTTATCTAGTTTCCACACCAAGCATGCTCTGCCCAGTGTTTAATCAGGAGGGAAACACGCTGGACAAGGAAAGTACCTACCTACCTACCTACGTACATACATACGTACATACATGCATACATACATACATACATACATACTTCCCTACCTACCTACCTACCTTGTCCAGTGTGTTTTCCTCCTGATTAAACACTGGGCAGAGCATGCTTGGTGTGAAAACTAGATTTGTACTCATTTAAAAGGTAATTTCATGTTTACTTGTCTGTGTGTGTTTGTGTATGTGTGTGTCTGTGTGCCTATATGTGTGAGTGAGAGCAAAGAGAAAGAGGGGGAAGAGAGAGAGATGATAGATGCTGTGGGTGTGTGTGGGTCAGTGTGGGAGTTGACATTTATGGCCCCTGTTCAGGCCTCACTTGCTGCGGCCTGGGGGGCCTTTCACAGGGGAGAACAAAGCCTCATGGGCCAACAGGATCTGCATGTTGGCTCTAAAAATCAGGTGACCACAAACAGCTCAAAAACCTCCCTTTAATACAAATGGCATTATTTATAGGAGCAAAGCATTGTGAGATTCATCCCTTTGGGAAATAGAGGAAAGTGCAACACCTTCGCTTTAGAAAGTCTTTGCTGAAGGCATGGTGACTACAGCAGAATTCAGCGGTCCGAGGACATAAATCGTAGTAATGGCACACTTGTATTATTCTATTTCTGTGTCAAATTCCAATGATATATCTGTGTCTAATAGAAAGATGTATTGCGGTAATTTCCTAACATTTAGCCAGTTGAATCCCAATCAGATGATTATTGGATACTATTATGGGGCTACTTAACCACCATGTTCATGTTTGATAGGGATGTTCAGTAGGCCAGGGCTAGTACACTATCTTTTGAGTAGTGATTATAGAGTGGATGAGTGACTTGCTGCTTGTATTTCCCAAAATATGTGTATTTGGTGTTATTGTTGATACTTACATTTGCAAGAGCTGCATCTGTCTGGTCCGTTGCCGATGAAGTGTAAATTATTGTCCATTGAGGTGTTCTCTTGAGTTCTCACACTCAGTTTTATTTTATCAGCATGCTGTCATCACCTATTAAGTGGCATTTTATCTTGGTGTTTCCCTGTTTTTCTACTCACTTCCTCTGCTTGACCCTCCCCCCTCAGAGGGAACCCTATAACCCCTCCTTTTGCAGGATTTAGCTTGCCCAGATTCCATGTCAAAGGTCGTGGCCCAGATGTCACAGCTTCCCCCATCTCATAGCCCCTCTCCTGCATAATTACGGCAGGCCCATTGTATTGTGGGGCTGGGTAGAGGTGCATACTGTGGGACCCTGACTGCTCCTCTTCAGAGGTGGACACTGAGGCATAACAAAAGTCAGGCTAATTGACTGTGGAAAGTAAAGTTGACATTACACATAAAATGTTTTTATTTGCTTCTAGCTGGATCTCTCTTGCAGCAGAAAATAGAAATATGTCAGCAAGAGATGACTTCTCTTTTTCTGATCACCTCCAGCTGAATCTTGATATGCTGGATATTGAGAGAAAGGCTTCTTTTTCTTCTTTTTGCATATGTGCATGCAACTACATAAATGTAATACATGATCCAAATGATATCACAGATACTTATTACATCCCCCCTCTCCTAATGGTCAGTGTGTTAAAGCATTTAGGCTTAGGGTACAGGGAGGGTCCCTGGGTAGAAGAAAGAGGCTCATCTCATGTTCCACACCCGTGACCTCAGATTCTTTCAGAGTTTTATCTAGGCCTGACCTGCTGGCCCTAGCCTGGCTCCACTGAAACTCCTCAGGGCTGGGGGTCCTAGCAGCTCAACTCCGCCCCTCTTAATCTTCCCCTACCTCCCCTGGATGAGGTTCAAGCTCCTCTGGTTTCTCACTTCCATCAAGCCCCTCAATATCTGATTTACATTAAAGCTATGTTTTGTTTTTTGAAGCTCAGACTATAATAACATTAAGAGGATCAAGTGGCTGTTATGTCCAGTGGACTTGTGTCTTTTGCCTTTCAACGTTCTACTAAAACCGACCCCAGTCTGTTTTCATATCATAGCATGACTTTTTTAATCATAGTTTTAATGAGGAGTCTACAGTTATTCAGTCACAATTCTGTATGGCAACATTTGACTTGAACCCTGATCAAAATTCTTTTAAAGATAAAAACAGATGGCTTCAGATGGCTTTTGTTCAGCATAGGGTCACTGATGGTGGCAACTGCTGATGACCAACAGCTATGTCCTTCCCAAGGGGTATTGTCCTTTGATTTAACCCCGAGGTTCTGGAGCTGAATAGGAGTGGCCACTGGCCGATGACCAGCAACCCTGATTGGGGCAGGGGAAAGGACCATCGTATTCACAACCAAAAGACAGGGTGTCAGGGTGATGGAGAGTGGAGGTCTTCTACCCTGAGTGGTGCAGAAACTGACCAAAGGACTCTCAGCGCTGAGCATCTGTCATTGTCTTACTTCTCTTTCCCACCACACCATCACGCCTCACTGATCCTACAGCCACATAGTCCAGGTCCCTTTCATCTAGCCCCCCCACTTTCTGTTGTTGAAGAAATCACCCTGCATCTGTCTCATGTTATGGCCCATAGTCAGTTGCTACATTTAATGCAGAATGGTGCTCTACTTAAATCTATGTGGAAGATTATTGAGGTCTAGTTCTGAGACGCCATGAAAACATTTGTATTTTGCAGCAAACATTGAGGGTGGAGGTTTTATTTTTCTATGATGTGATTTAAAAACAAAAACAACAACAACATGTAATCTGCTTTTTTTCTGAATGTAGACCCAAGGAAGAAGTACCATGTGAAGCTCTTGGCTTACAATTTCATTGGAGATGGCTACCAAGCAGACCAGACTATCAGCACCCCTGGATGCGTCTGTAAGTCCTACAAAAAAAGACATTTTTCTTGGGGAAAAAAAAGCACACTAGCAACAGTGTAATCACCTGAGGCATAATGTTATTGCTTGCATTTACTATAATCCGGTGACTTGAACATTATTCTGTATTTCTCAGCGGTTCGAGATCGCCTGGTGCCCCCTCCACCACCTCCACACCATGTGTATGCCAAGACTAACAGCTCAAGTGCTGTGTTTCTCCACTGGGGCCGACCAGCTTTCACTTCCAGCCATACAGTCAACTACACCATCCGCTGCAACCCTGTAGGCCTGCAGAATGCTTCCCTGGTGCTCTACCTACAGACGTGAGTGCTTCATCTTCTTAAATCATTACAATGGCAACCGTTCGCTCTTTAATAGCATGATTTATAAACACTGGTAATCGTGTGTTATGTAGCTTAAACTGTTAAACTGTTTCCTTTACTTTTCAACATAATCAGATGCAGCTTTGAGGTAAACACTTGCTGGGAAAAGTTTACAGGTCACCCGGTGAATTTTTTTCCAGTATGGACCCACAACACCATCTGCTGGGCAAAACCATGTGGTTAAACGTCTGTTATTGCCTTCTATTGCAGGGGTGAGCAGAGCCTCTTGGTGCGCGATCTGGAGCCCAACACCAGGTATGAGTTTGCCATTCGCCTCCACATCGACCAGCTGTCCAGCCCCTGGAGCCCTGTGGTGTATCAGAGTACTTTCCCTGAAGGTGAGCGCTAACCGGTCTAAATCCTGATATGTTTCAACCTCATGTACTGTATATGAAGCTGCTCTTGCACCATGCATTAAATACAGAAAATTAACTACACAATGATAATTTTGTTTTGAGTTAGGCTCTCTTGTGAAGAATAATGATAATATGTCATCATAAATTGGTATGTTGATGTGCTAGATAGATATATAACACCAAAAGACAGCTGCATTTTTTTTAGTTTATTTATTTTCCAAGTTCCATGAACTTTAAATTACTCAATGTTAATCAACCTGCTGAAGAAGCCATTGTCATAGTTTTAACTCATTGTCATAGTTTTAACTCATTGCTTAGTTTAGACATGGCCTGAAATCATACACATAGCCACCATTTTTGATACAAATAAAGAATGTGGTGGTAAATGCATGGGAGTGTGTGTGTAGTAAATGGGTAAATGTTTGAGAACCAGTTTAGTTTATTCATTCCCCTTAAGATCCTTAGTGTTTGAAAAGACACTTTATCTGTTGTAGTGTTCATGGTATGTATCTGTATAGTTATTTTTTTATTTGACTTTCCCTTCCTCCCAACCACCCCAGCTCCCACTCTGCCCCCTTCCAACGTGAAAGTGACTCTTATTGAGGAGGACACGGCGCTAGTATCATGGAAGCTCCCAGATGAGCCCAACATAGCCGTGACACATTACACCATCCTGTATGCTTCCAGAAAGGCCTGGGTGGCTGGTGAATGGCAAGTGCTGCAAAGAGAAGGTAAGGGGGAGTGGGAAAAGAGAGGTGTAGAGAAAGAGGAGCTGCAAGCTGCACTGGTCTGCAGGGGGCTCCAGACCCACAAAGTTTTCCTCCTCTCGCAGACAAATTGGAAATCAGTAACTCATTTCATCCTCCAATCTATTTCTGTACTCTTTGTGGTCTCTCACTGGTGATAGATAAACCTAACTTGCTCTGTTTGTTTAACAAATCAAAGGACAAGTTTGACTTTTTATGTGGTTAAAAGAAAGAGTTTGATTTACTTGATTTACTCTATGCTGGCCACATTTGCTGCATGCCCCCGGATCCACCTACATATGGCTTTGCACTTGCTACCATCACGGTTGGAAATCAACAACCACACTTTGCTACTTGTATTTGTCTTGATGGCAATCATTATGTGTGAAAAAGCTAATAAACAAGGTTTTAAAAAATATGATCAGTGTGCAGTTCAACAGAACAGCTGAATCTCATTGACAGGGAGCATCACCATGGCACTTCTGGAGAACTTGAAGCCTGGCCAGGTTTACTTGGTGAAGGTTTCTGCATCCAACAAGATGGGCGATGGACCGTTTTCTCATACGGTGGAGCTGGCAGTAGGAGCAGAGAGTTTATCCTCTGGTCACGTTCCCAGGCACTCCCATGGTTCCCCTCACACCACAGGTTTTTTACTTTTGTATTTTATTATTAACATGGCAGGATTATTTGACATCTCATGATGGGAATCCTCTTGTACCAGGACTTGAAATTCAGTGATAAACTTGCGATACACACTGGAGACTGTAATATGATAATACTATGGGTTTACCTGACAGATTTTGACTTTGTACTTTGCAGCCTTTTCTGATGGCTTCTACCACCTGGACCAAAGGTCAATGACAGGGATCATCGTGGGAGTCTGTATCGCATTGATCTGCATCATCATCTGCGCTTTCATCATCGTCTGTAGAGGCAAAAACAGGTAGTTATCTGAATACACAGCGATAACAGTGTTCACCGTCTTCTGTAGGGATGCTAAGGCAAAATGTATCCTTCTGGCAGCAATAGTCCACCTTTCTTGTATTGAATATCTCGGTCTTCAGTGATGCCATGTTTATTTCCTTCCAGGAAATTTTCAGCTGTTAAAGTGTACAGGCAAGGAGCCGGCTCATCCTCCACGGCTGCAGGTCATTTGGGCTCAGAGTTACAAGCTGAGAACGCTGATGTAATGGTGCCCATGATGAGCGGAGACCGCTTCATTGACACCAAGGTACTAAACCATAACACTTACTACACTTATGTAAGCTGGTCAGAACCACATACAATGTGATTGTAAGAGAAGGAAAGCCATTGTAAATTGTACCATTATCAATCAAATAATACATTTGACACCATATATTATGAAGTATTATAAGGCTCATACTTTTTCATTGGTAGGGTGGAACAAATCTGGTGATCAATAGTCTTGGACCGGTTCATCCCAGCACAGAGAAGAAAAAGAAATGGTTTTCTTTCAGCAATGAGGAGAAAAATAATATTAAGTCGGTAAGATTGAGAATGATGACTCACTGAATCCTGAATTGTCATCAGTTGTTTGTAGTTTGCTGGGTTTGAAAGTATCCCATAATGCATTTCTTACTCAGTAGTTGCAAACTGGCACAAGTGCGGATATTGACATTAAGACCTTTGTACTGTGATGGCGTCAAGTTAGGTGACAGCCATCCTGGCAACATCATGCTTAAGTTAATACCAAAAGGACTAACCAAACAAACACTATCTCTTGCAGAGCAAGAGACATGGAGCCCCCTCCTACCAGCAAGGGACCACAGTTTTGTGCTATGAAGAGGAGTTGTCCATGTCTCCAAACCAGCCCACCACCCTGCAGGTCCTACTCGGGCCCCCCGGTGACATGGAGGGCTCCTCCAGCAGTGAGGGCAGCCACGAAACGGGAGACTCGGGTCGTTACTCTCACGACGAGACAGAGATGACCAACCTGTCTTCTGGTGCCAGCAGCCGCCCCCCGTCTCTGAGAGCAGAGGACAGTGAGGGTTCAGACTGCAGCCCTGCTCAAGAGGACGAAGAAGACAGCAAGCTGAAGGAGCGATGTCACTCTGACCTGAAGTTGACAGAGTCCGCTGAGAACAGATGCTATCGTTATGAAGCCCACAGCAGTTCCCAGTCTGCACTTTCTCTCTAAGTGTGTGTGCATGTTCATGAGTGTGTATGCATGAGCGTTTGTGTGTGTGTGTGTGTGTGTGTGAATGCGCGTGTGTTTGTGTGTGTGTATGTATGTGTATGTGTATACTCACAACGAAGTCGAACCTACAGTCAATCACTCCACCACATGCAGATCTGCGTATACTTGCTGCAGATTTGTATTGTTTGTTTATTCACACTCCATCTTTTGTCACCACATTCTGTAAATAGTGGTGCACTAACAACAACAACGGCTGCAATGAAGGAGCAACGAAGGTGGCTGAGGGAATATGAGGATTTACAAGCCGTTTGATCGGTCCTCCTACAAGCTCAGCAAGCTGAGCCTCAGAGTTGACCACGAGATGTAAGCACACAGATGTAAACAAAGTCAATGAACCGTAAAGAAATGGAGACATTTTTCCACAAGGCAACAATCAATTCTGCAATATTTTAGACCAACTGCAGACGGTGACAAACTGAGGGCTGGAGTGTGAAGGATTCGACTAGTTCAGCCAGCAAGTCTTTGTTTTTTCCATAAAAGTGTCCTTTTATTACATACGAACCTGCCAAAACTCGTTTCCGCAGCAAGTATACCATGGCCTTGAGTGTCAGTGTGAAAGTCAGTGTGAGAGAGAGAGGGAGAAAAGAAATAAAGAGAGAAAGACCTTCTTTACCCTTTTTCCTCTCCTATTCTAACAGACAATGAACAGGAAGCCAACCAAGAGCTGTGGAGGTCTTGGGCGTAGGCAGGGGGTCACAGGTTTTCTTTTACTGTCTTCTTTCAATGAACGTCTTTCTCTTTTTCCAATTTTCTCCTTATTTGTGTGTTTGTTGTAGAAAAGAAAATCTCACCCGCCGTGAATGTTTGAAAAGATTGTCAAAAATGTGAAAAAAATGACATTTCTGACATTATTTAAGAGAGTTTATCACTGGAGCAAAAGGGAAGCGTGAGTCCTTTTGCTGATTATCTACCTCGGTTTGCCTCTGGGTAAACACCCACTGTATATTTAATAACTACTTATACCTACGTTATGTGATGGGTTACTTCAGTTACATAACATTTGATACTTCCTGATGGCTTTTTCTGATTGCCAGGTTAGTCGTCCCATTTTTTGTCTTTCCTCCTACTTTGTTCTTGATAATTGGATTGTATGGGCACTGCAGCTTTCACTTAAAGCTATGTATGTGGTTGAGGGATACAAGATGCACATACAGTTATGTACCTCCTCGGATGTTGCTGAGGTTTAACAATGAGCCAGTATTAATAAGGATTGTACTTTTCATTTTATCCATTATAGAGTAATGGTATGGGAAAAATTATGAATGTCTATGGATGTATTTTGTTTGTCAATGCGCAGTTGCCCTTGCAATTCCTGTTTTATACTACCTCGTTTAACAAATTATTTTATTGTCATATTATTTTCCTAAACTCAGGGAACAAGGTTTAGTACATTTGAAAAGTCATGTAATGTTACATGGTAAACTGACAGGGTATCTTCTCAGTGCTAAACTGTTCTAGTGCGTAATTGCCTAATAGATGAATGAATATGAATGTATCTGAAATTTTGTGCCAGTTGTGAGGCTTGTGCTGCCCTCCTCACGCTAGTTTTATTTCAGTTTGAATTATGTCTGTTGTACAACGGGCTATATTTTGTTTATTGACTTCTTCCTTTTTATTCATGTAGAAATAGATACCAAAAGTGCTTGCATTGGCATGTTGGTACAGAAAATCTTAAGCTTTATAATTGGCCTTAATGTGGAAAGTATTCCTCAGACGGTAATACCAAAGTCTAATCTTTCTGAGGGAGAACGATGAGGATGCAACGCTTATGAAGTATGATTGTTGAAAAGCAATGGAAGTGTTTAATCAGAGATGAAAGTGAAGAATTGAATGAACATCATAAAACATCTATATTTTTGTTAGAGGATATGTACCACTGAGTACACATTGTAGTTACTCTTGTTCCAAGTAGTTTATTGAGCTTTACTGTAGAGTAGATAAAGATTAGCACTTGTCTGTCAAGTAGTTTTGTATTATAAACCAATGTGCAACGGTGACTGATGCTATTATCCAAAGAATCGTTTGCTCCCTGAGTTTTTTAATCTCTGATCTCTAGCAAAAGGTCAATGAGGAATGTGGAATTATATTATGCATTCGACCAAAGAGGAAACAGAGCTGTGGAGATCAGTTGAGATGCTGCTCCTAAAACAAAGCCTTGCACATTTGTGGCCTTGTCCTGTGACCAAATGAGTTGTGATGCGGGTTAATGCTCAGAAAGTGCCCACAGGATTCCCAGGCACTCAATGATGGATGACGTGACAATTATAATCAATTTCGTGCATACTAACCAAACTATCCTATCGTAGATATCCTTGAATAACTTTACTGTTGCAAATAGGTGTCTACTTTTTAGGTGAAAATTATATCCAGTTATATAGTATATTATATAGTATATTATATTGATTCTCAATCTGTTGCAACAGTGCAGTCATGTGTAAATGTTTGTGCACTCCTTGAGTTTTTGCTCATTTTGTTAATGAGAAAAAAAAATATTACTTGTTTAGGATGTACACAAAGCATTCGATTCTATGTAGCATGCAAATACACCTTAGTGTCACTCAGAAATACTTGTCCAACATTTCATGTTGGTTTAACTTCCTGTTCACATTGTAGTTATGAGTTTTGAACAAGTTTCATATAAAAGTAAAATAAAATAGCTTTTTTTTTTGCCAACAAAGGCACTATATTAGGAGTCCACAATTAGATTTTATGCTGCAGAATGAGTTATAATTCAGAAAACATGAGCATGAATTTTCACATGTATAATGGGAGGGTGATGATATGTAGCCTGAGTAACATGGTGACAAAAATAACATGGTGAAAAATGTTGAACAAACATTTTCCAGTGATACAAAAAAACAGTGTGTATCTTTAGCGCATATTTTTTTAAAATTTTATTTTAATTTACCTTTAATACCTTCAGATAAATAACTTGCTTTGAATATTAAAGATCTCACAGAACATATCTTAAATTATTGCATTTTTGAATTATTTTATAGCATAGTAAGGCGTGCAAAAAGTCAGTGGGTGCATAAACTCTTGCACATGATTGTATTTTCAATCAGGGGATTCTCGAGAGGATTCAATCAGGGGAACTATTGGGATGGCCTGGGTTTGCATGAAAAGTGACACAATCAGTTTAACTTTCTTTTGAAAAGCAAACAATGTAAACCAAAGATTTTTGAGGTCACCGTTGCATATTGGCAGGAGATCAATTTAAATGCATACTATCTTTGTGTGATATTTTGTCATTTTCAGTGTTCACATACCTACATTATTTGTCATTTGATAACAATTGTAATTGTGTTTCAATAGACCACAAACCAAGATGAAAATGGTACACTGTGTTTGTCAATGATCATTTATTTCCCACAAAGACAATTAGATTTTTTTTTTAATTAACCTGTTCTCATTCAAAGGAGAATGGGTTATTTTATTTTTTACCACGATGGAATCACATGCATCCTGCTTTTACTAAAGTAGCCTTTCATTTGAACTTGAATCCTAAAATGTATTAATGTTTGACATGAACGCCCAATTTGTTGTGGATGTGCAGATAAGTATTTTTTAGGGGTCAACCATCCTGTATTAGTAGCTTTTAAAGGCCCAATCCAGAAACTTAAAAAAATGCTCTTCTTTGCTCTCATGCTGGCTTTATGTTGACATCTTTGAAACCAAAACTCTGCATGCAAGTGATGTTGTGGAGCTGTTTATCTGTGCAGCATGAGAAATTACTAGATATTGACCTCCCACTTTATAAAAACTGCAACTGAATTGGGCCTTTAACAGGCAATACAGGTACATAATTTCTACCTCAGGTTTTTATTTTACTTTGATAGATGATAGATGCAGATGCAATATACATGGGTCATCAAATCAGTGTGATGGATGTCAAGATGTAGGAATATAGAACGAGGAATACAGGATGTTGTCTTTCGTCTCTTATGTTGGAATATTTCTGAGCATGTTAATTTAAAGGGATGAAATACAGTGTAGTTGGTGCTTGAATTGATATGCTCTGTTCTCCCTTCTGCAGTAACACTGTGTTCTGTTAAAGCGATGATGGCTTCAGCTGCAAGGGTGGGGCGCCGTGGGTCATTTACAGTTCAACTCAGGGGAACCCACTGCTGCTCTACCTTTAAGTGAAAGCAGGTTTCAGGTCTTGAAAATTGAATGTACCTTTTGTAATTATTATGGTTTCTGATATTTTGTGTTAATATTTTGGTATATTTTGTCAGTTTGTCTTTGTCTTTTATCAAAATTACTTAAAAGAATGTTTCTGCCAAAAATGTTTAGTTAGGAGATTTTATACTGTGGATAATTATGAAAAGGCTGATTCCCAGTGCAAATAAAAGTGTAGAAATAGTTGCAGTTGTATTTTATTTTTCATTTCATTTATTCAGATTCACTCAGTTCTTGTGCTGATACATTTTTTTGCATCACAACACTGACCTCTGTTGATATAATACGTTAACAGCATCACATATCCCCCGGTGTAGCCTACAAGACTGCCGCGATTACTAACCTTTAAAAGTAAACTGCAGTCATACAACCAGTCCTGATGAATAGAAAAACGTGCGCTTATGTTGTGCCTGTAACGTTAAAGCCTGTTGTTTATATAGTATTGCCAGTACTATACTTGAAATGATGATTAAACATTTAGCAAATAAACTGATGGGCTTTAACTGAAACGTTTAAGTACACCACAGTTACATGTGGTGGTACATGGTCTCATATTATCGAGCAACCCTCCCAACCGGGCGAACCGACATAACCGGTAACGTTGTTTATTCTTCAACCAGTTGTTTTTTAGTGGAGGACTAGACGACACACTGACATTTTGGCACGCACGTCACAACATAACAATGACGAACACGTGCATTCTGCCAAGTAGTCTATACACTTTCCTTGTAGCGTTTTTCAACCACTTTGTACATCTCCGTCAAGGGTTGAATATGGTGCAGAACATGTTACAAGTTTGCTTTTATTCATATTGATGTGTGTATAAATGTTGTGTAAACATGGTCACACTTCCTTGTTTATGTTTTCTTCAGGGGCGCTGCATTTCCTTTTAACAGGTTTGCTCAACCCGTCCTGTATTTGGTCACGTGACTGTCCATCAGCACCACGGGAAACGTCGTTTCAATAGTTGGGTAAACGCGTGCGCATCATCGTCAGCTAGTTGACACTAAAACTTCATTTCCCATCCACCACCCCGGGTTGTCGGCTTCGCAATGTTGTTGTTAAAATGTAACATTAATTTAGGCTGAGGGCGTATTGCAATAATCTGGGAGCTGCTTGCAAACAACCGTTTCATCGTTGTGCAGTAAACCTCGGGTGAGTTAGCTCAGTTCTTTAGTTTTTAAAATCGACAGTTGGTGCTCTTGACCTGCCGCTATCGTTAACCAGTGTTATGGTCTAAGGTTAGTCAGATATTCACGAACAATGCACAAAAAAACAACGTTATCACTAGTTGCTAGCCACTAATACCACCACTCACTTTAGTTGTTAGGCAACTAACGTTACTAAAGTTAGCTACAGTTTGTAACTGTAATGTTAATGTGTTACTATTAAAGTGGCTGAAGTAAACGTATGCTGTTTTTCAGTCACAGGCCGCAGTTTATGCATCATCTGCCAGCTTCTTTTATGTAGTGGTGTGCAATCCGCTAGAGGGTGCTGTTGTTTATTCTCTCTCTCTCTCCCTCTCTCCCTCTCTCTCTCTCTCTCTCTCTCTCTCTCTCTCTCTCTCTCTGTGTGTCTTTCTGTGGTAAATGGGAGAGTGCCTTATGCAATTGGTCTTAAAAGTGGTGTAATGTGTCCCCATCCATGTTAATCAGAATGTTACTGAGTGCAGGTTGGGTTAGCCTGAAGGACCTAAAGATGTTGCTGTGTTTAATTAGTCTTTACTTGATTCAGCACACTGTCAATGTAAAACTTTGGAGGAAATCTTGACAACATACATTTTGGCAAAAAACATAAAAATTGGTTCTAATGCAACATGATATGTCGTCAAGATTTCCTCCAAGGTTTTACATTGTCTGCGTTCAGACTCCAAATGCAAGTAAATACAAATAAATAACATCTTGAGGCTGTTTGGGTTGAGTTTAGGTAAGCTGCCTTCTACAGAGTATTTACAGGAATAATGAAGAAAAATTATTTTGGACTGGTTTGAGGGCAGATTTCTTATAGGCATAATGTATGAATTTTTTTACCTTGTCATTGTCTTATTGACCTACCTTATGTTTAGGCACGTTGCCAAAAAAAAATCTTATCAGCGCAACACATTGTAGTCTACAGTGACAAACATTTTTTTTCTGAAGATCCCTTTTTTGCTGACAAGAACGATGTCAGAGAACTCGAGTGATGCGGAGTCATCCTGTGGCTGGACTATTATAAGTAACGAGGTATGTATCCTGATCCCTTTATTTAGATAATACCGTCATTCTCTCATCATGCCCAGTTGTAATTTATGTCAGCAATTGTGTTTACAAGGGTTCAGATTTTGAGACCCTGGGACCGGAGACGGCTGTGGAGAATGGGACTGACCTGACAGAGCACCGTCCAGGGGTGGAGCCAGAGCAGCAGGACCAACCTGCCTCTCAATCTGGTGGTGAGAATTATCAAATGCTCGGTTGTTCCCTTCTAGAGCCCCATAGGGAGCCGAAGTGGAAGTTAACCAGACCGCCCGCTGGTTTACTAGTGGCTATTTTTATAATGTAAAAACTAATGAACAACATAAATCACTCTAGTGTTGATCTTTATAAGAACTAATTGGCAGGTGAGCTGAAGTTGACATCACTTCTTCCAGCCTCTGGATCACTTCTGCCTATTGTAATACATTACAGATTACTTGATATAAGGAAACTTCAAACTATACAGTTCTGATTCAGAAATATGTCGTAGAATGAGGTGATATTTATTCATTGACTACATTAACTCTTTCATGACTACTTTATGTAGCTACATTTAGTATATGGAACTTTGTAATCATAATTGTCAATGGTATTATAATTTATTTCAGCCGGGTGTGTTGAAGAGAGGGGTGATTCACTTGAAGACACTCTGAAAGAAGAAGCCTTAGATGAGACATTGTCTGCTTCTGAGGTGCGAAAACCATGAAAATAATCCATAGGCTGTACTCTGCTTTCTGCGTCTGGGTCACTTTCTTGCCAGTCTCTATGCCAACCATCTTGAACGTTTCTTCTCCAGGCTGGACGTGGCACCGCAAGGAAAGAGCATGTGACACTGTGGTCCTCCAGCGACCACTCAGACATTGTGACTTTAGGAGACATGAAGGATGATGAGCATGCAGCAGTAGAAGAAGGGGCAGCGGCCAATGAGGAGTTCTACCTTGGGACCTCCTGTAGCAGCCAGTACGCCTTCACTGCAGTAGAGAGTGGTAGGACTGAAGTACTACACACTCTGTTCAATAGCATACTGTAAAGTCATTATGTTTTCATTAGACAAGCTGATTTGATTCCACACAGAGAAATCCATGGTAGTAGCATAGGGACAGGGCATGACGGCAAAGAGAAATACTGCAACACAAAACATTTCTTCCCTTGCCTGTTTTTCCCTTCCCAAAGCAGGTTTGATGTTGACTCATTGGAAGCTTCCACAGAGTCTGTGGAACTTAGGCTACCATCTGAAAGGCCATCTCTCTGGAAGCCGCTCTTTCCCAGGTGGCCTAATTGAGATTGGAGTGAATATGATAGTATGCTCATCCTGCTCAGCAATGCACAGAGCTAACCCTGATAAGCTGCTGTCAGGGACAAATGCTGTCTGACGATGTGAACCAGTTGTGCTTCTTTTAAAGCATGTTGCAACCATGAAACAACATTTTTTGTGTCACTCTTTCTCTATATATGTGTGCATGTGTGGGTATTTTTCAGGCCTATTTGACTTAGATTATCAAAGTAATTAATATCTAAAGATTAACTTAAAATAAAGTCCAGTCAGTCTAAGAATTCATAAATGTTATTCCAATGCCAGAAACCAGAAAACTAAGGTAACTTATGTTGTTATCAGTTATAATGTCTGGACAGCTTTAATGTTTAATACTTTTGTGCATTTGCAGATTTCTTTGAATCTGCCAATGCAGATTTTTGAGAATTGAGATAATACCAACAAGTCATACAGGATATCCCAGGGAGAGCATTTTGGATGCATCATTGTTTTTCCATTTCCTGTTTCGGTTTAATTTTAACCTGTTTTGTGGCTGTCTTCAGCTTCATGTATTAAAAGCATTTGAGAAACACAATAATGAAAGATAGAATAATTAGGAATATGTATTTGTTTGTGTGATCAGCGTTCATGTTATGTATTCATTTATTCTGGTCATATTTCAAGCAGTAATATTTTGTTTTGTGCACGATTAAATTCACTTTGGCATGGTTTTGATGGTTTGTTTCCACAAATTCTTCATGAATTACTTTCCAACATATAACTACACTATAAATCACGTTTGTGTGTTTTGCTGTAGTTTTCCCAGTGCAGCAGCCTGCGGTGGCGAACTCCAGCAGCAGTGAGGATGAGGCAGTAGGTAGCCCCTCAACTGTTGTGCGGAGACGAAGGTTGAGGAAGAACACCACCTGCACTGTGACAGAGCCTGAGGAAGAGGCATTGGAGTCTGGCTCAAGTGAGGAGGAGGAAGAGGTCAGAGAAGACGTGCACCATGAGGAGCTGGGTGAAGTGCAGCCCACTGTTACCCCCCGACTGCAAGGCCATGTCAGCGGCACCCTCAACAAATGCATCCTGCTGGCCCTGGTCATAGCCTTCAGCATGGGCTTTGGTCACTTCTATGGTAAGAGACTTAATCTGATGTTATAGCTTATGCAGAAAATGTACTAGAAACTATGTAAACTAAGTTGGATCAATGCACTATATCATACTGTGTTTTGTTTGCCAAAGGATATATATACATATAGTTTCTTCAGAATGTATTCAATCCCCTTGTAGTTGAATACTGAAGGCACTGTAGATTGGGTGTTTATACTGCTCAGTGGTCAAAAAGTGGTGCCACAGAACTTGATCTGCCTGCTACCTTCACATACACAGTGATTCGCCACAATTGTGAAAAGATTCCTTTTTAATGGCACATGTGGATGACGTATAGACTTTCCCCATAATATTTTCTACATTGTTGTGTGTCATAGAACATTAATATTTATTTGTGTTATAAATGCAGAGAAACTTTCATACTTTCTGATTTACAGGCACAGTCCAGATTCTAGAGAGGCAAAAAATGGTGGAGAAAACCAGAGTGAACGAGTTTGGTGACACCAGGGATCTGCTTCAAAAACAATTGAAAGAACAACTTATCATGAACCAGGTCGGTGACATAATCACAAGTTGAAAATGAAATGAAATGAGGAAACAGGTATCATTAAGAATTAAATGGTCATGTCCTTTCGATTTATTAAATTCATAATTGTGGAATGCATAAACTTGTTTGCAGCTGAATATAATACTACTCAGTCAGTCCATTTTGCACCCTGCTTGTGACTTCCCTATCTTGCATGACATGCAACCTATTTATAGTTCATTTAAATGGTGATATAATCAAGCCACACTAAAATTTTGCATAGTCAAATAATTCACAATGTTGACAATCGGTGCTTTCTTACTCCAAAAGTAGGCTATGTAATGGATTTCATTTGGTATTATGTTGGTATATGATAACATGATCATTGAAGTTTCAGATTGTATGCTCCAACAATGTCAGTGGAGCTTCTTACTGGAGTACTTGTGCTCACATTGTTGTTTTCTTACATTTAGGAAGTGATTTCAAGTCTCAAAGAAGACTTCGATGACCGTGACATAGACCAGTCACTCACAGGGATAATGGAGCAGATTACAGAGGAGAACCAGGAGCTCAGACTCAAGCAGACTCAGATGCAGGTAACCTGCAAGTGCATGTTCCACTTTGAAGATACAAAACAAATGCAGAATAAATATGAATACTATGAGTGACATGTCATTGCTCAAACAAAATTTGTAAGTTTTTGCATTATTTCAATTTCAATTTCAATTTCAATCAGATGCAGAATGATGGTTTTCAGTGAGTTTCATGATCTATATAACCACAACTTTAATGAACACTAACTTGTTCCTTTCCCCCCTTTTCTCAATAAGGCCCAGAGGGATGACCTGAAAATGCAGCTGAAACGGACTGCTGAGGAGAGGACTAACATGGCATCTCGACAGCAGAAGTTGACGGCTGAGAACCAGCTGTTGAAGAGATCCCTGGAACGCGAAGAGAAATCACTGTCCACCTTGCAGGAGGAACTGAGAAACCTGCGCTCTAAGATTAGAGACCTAGAGGAGAGGGGAGCTGGTGCTGACTCCCTACTGTCAGAAAACCAGAGGCTGAAATACCAACTGGAGGAGGAGAAGCAGCTTATCCGAAGCTTCCTAGGGCAGAGGGAAGGCTTGATGGCTGAAGCCCAGGCACTGAAGAAGGAGCTTGACAAGGAGAGGAGGGTTACAGACGAGCTGAGAAAAGAGTTGGATCAGTTGAGCAGTCACAGCACTGGGGCCGGAGAGGAAGCCAGTTCAGAGATAGAAGAGCTGCAGTCTCGTCTGATCAAGCTGGAAAAGAAGCTCAGCTTTGAGCAGCAGCGCTCTGACCTGTGGGAGAGGCTGTATGTGGAAACCAAAGAAGAGAGGGCCAAAGGAGACAGTAAAAAAACAAAAGAGGGCATGATAGGGAAGGTGAAAGAGACATTCGATGCCGTGAAGAACTCTACCAAGGAGTTTGTTCACCACCACAAAGAGCAGATTAAGAAAGCCAAGGAGGCTGTGAAGGAGAACCTGAGGAAATTCTCTGATTCTGTCAAATCAACCTTCCGCCATTTCAAGGACTCAGCCTCCACTTTCATTCATAAGGCCAGAGGGTCTTACAGGAGATTTGATGAAAAGAATGCAAAAGAGTCATGGCAGCACAAGTCCCACAAAACTCAACACAGACACTCACATAAATCTACAGATGACTTTTTCAAGGGCAACCATAACACTCGAAAATCAGGGGGTAAAGTTCAGGAAGATCAAGACAAAAACACCCACAAAACAGCTCCCAAAGGTTGCTTTGGGGTCTTTGACTGCGCCTATCAAGAATCCATGAGTCTCTTCAACAAAGCAATGGAGCCCATAAGAGCAGACGAATTCAACCAGCTCCTTCAAAGCTACCTCCAACAAGAGGTTGACCACTTCCATCACTGGAAAGAACTTGACAAATTCATCAATAACTTCTTCCATAATGGTGTGTTTATCCATGACCAGATGCTGTTCACAGATTTTGTCAGTGGTGTGGAAAACTATTTAGAGGACATGCATGAGTATCACGGCCTTGACGATGACGTATTCGAAGATCTTGATGAGTACGTTTACAGGCACTTCTTTGGAAATACCTACTCAAAAATCCATGCTCCAAGGTAAGCTTCCTCTCTTCTTCCATAATAATTTTCAATAGTTGTGCAAAATTTTACTGACACATTTTGTCTGGAATCACACAGCAGGCCTTTTGAAAGACCTGACACTGACAGTAAAGAGGAGCCACGGGCAAAGCAGCAACAACGTAAGCAGCAGAGGGCCAAACCCCGGCCACAGAGAGAGAGGAAGTGGAGCAGGTCAGGAAGGAACACAGACAGACACATCGCTGATGTCAAAATAGAATTGGGCCCCATGCCGTTTGATCCAAAATATTGAAAAATATCTACGTTAGCTTAACCTGATGATAGTTGCAAATTCTATTTTGGATTTTATTTGGATTGAAAGCCTTTTTTTGTAATTTTGCACAATGTTAACTTTTTAATGCTACTGAATGTCCTCAAGCTTTTTGTGTTCAGTGAAGTAATCCATACTAGGTTAGAGTGGAAAATGTGGCATATTTTATGTCATGTGCACAAAAATGGTCTTATACATTTAATTTATTGTGTGAAACAAGAAGCTAGAGCAATTATATGAGAATACAGGGCAGATGGCAGCCGATTTAAGTGTAAATCAGGAGAGGTATTTTGGATCTTTTTTGAAAGATTTTACAAGCTAAGTGTAATATTTACAAACTTACCAATGGATGCATTTAAGAAATGTGGACATGAATCAGTCTTAGGTTTATGACAATTTTTGTGGCCAAATCACAACGGACTGCTGAATATTCCATGCTGAAACAACATGGGTTCTTACCTTCAACCATTAAAATGACTGGAAGAAAAGTTGATTGGGAACATAACTTACAGACTGTTAAACATAGGCAGAAATTCAGAGAAATTCAATGATGTCATATTCTGGATGTTCCCATGTACAGCCCCATAGTTGGCTTGTTTGCTGCTACAATAACAGCTTTGTTTGATAAGGTTGCAGTTTGCTTTCAAAGTTAGATGCTGTTTTATTACATTCCACCTCTATCTCGTTTTTACTGGGGCTAGTAATTTTATTTTCCTTTTAGATGTCTTGAAAAACAATTCCTGCCTCCCAATAAAAAATGTCATCTTGACTAAATTTACTCCTGAATAATAAAAGACTTGCCTCTTTCACATTTGTCTGACCAATGACATTTAAAAAAAACAACATTTAAGCTTAAAATATTTATTTCAGTAGCAAATCAATATCATGAAACATTCTTAATAAGGAAAATTAACTCATTGTTCCAGTGTCTGTCAGTGCCTTTCATAAATAAAGATGCTTCCTCCAACTCTCCCCTCAGGAAAATGAGTATGAAATATCTCTGCTCTTCTCACGAATGCATTCCCTTCCAGAAATGCAGAGATTTCCTACAATGATAAAAAAAAAAGAATACATTTAAAAAAGGTAAAATATAAAGCACTGGTACAATTATGAGACCTTTCCACAAATGGCAGTATTATCACCTGTAAAATATATTACCTTTTCCAAAACATCGAACAAAACCAGGTGAGTGGGTAGAGAGGATTTGTATGGAAATGAAATCTTCAGCCAATGAAGAGGGTCATCAAAGAATATCTTGGCTTCATCAGTATAACCCTCTTCTCCGAGATCTGGAGGGCACTCAAGGAATCTCATCTTTATTGGGCAGTGGATGTGGCTACAAGGAAAATGGACCATCAGGCGGTGCTTTTGACTGGTAAATGTATCACATGATCAAATATTGTGCCTCCCTGATTTTATCCTGAGTTTTATTTCGGCATGTTAAGGCAATATTCATTAAAATTCAGCTATCACTTTTCCAAAGCTGTATTTTGAAAATGCAAAGTACATATATTTATTACATATTACATTTTTGCCACCAGTGTTTTGTACTGCCTCTTGATTGGTGTATTTAATTGAGGTCAGCACAAAGCAAGGATAGCTGCATATGATGGACACATGTACAGAATTTCACTGCTGAAGCTGAGGGAAGCAGCACTGAATTAACATGAGAAATATCAGAACTGCCTTGATTATAAATAACAACTCTCCCATGTAATTTTCATAAAAACACCTTCACCCTCAATCAAAGTCCATCATATAGCCCATAAATTGTCCCAATAGTCTTGAAGTGTTGAGAAGCGTACCTGTAGAAGGGTGTTGAGTGACAGGGCATAAGGAAGAGGACTTCTGGCTGGGGAGGGTTTGAAATGTTGCTGATGTCACACAGTGTCTGGAGGTGGCTCATAACATCTAGGGTGCCTCGCTGGTGTATCAGGCCCGTATACAGAGCTGGAGCCAAGTTGGTCACCAACAAGCTATATGCAGCAGCTCGCCTCCAAGTTTTCAAATTTGCCAAAGATATCCCTGTAGTAGCCATTAAGCACAAAACACATACAAATTACAGAAATGTCTTGTCCTCTAATGAAAAGTATAAAAACTTGATTTGAAAGCAAGCACTTACCACAAAACACCATACAAAAGGGCAGCACAGGATAGATGAATCGGAACTCCTTGTGGGCAAGCAGACTGGATCAAAGAATTCAACTGTTTACAATATGTCATTTTTGTCTTTATAGTGTAAACACCAGATCCTCGCTGTCGGGTGAAAACCTTGTTTCCAAAATGTCAACTTTTCATGAGCTAAGAAAAACAGCCTTGTTTTTAGCTTGATGACATTGTATTTTTAACATTATCCAAAAGGTGTTTTGAGGGGTTTAATAAGCGCAAGAGGTTGGAGAATTTTCTCAACCCATAGAGAAACATCAATTGAAGAAAAAACATGACAATCACCTAAATTGGACTTACAATGTTTTCGTACAACAGCAATAAGTAACCAGGAATGTAAACAAAAACACTTTACCTGTAAACCATTACTGTCCAGACTATTGTTACTAACAATATTCTGTATCTTTTTGAAGCTAGGGCGCATCCATGAAGGAATAACGGAAGATGAGGACCAATCACAACTGCAAATCCTTGAGTAAAGTACCAATGCCAGGGGTGGGAACCATAGAACTCGGCCACACCATGTAACACATTCAACTTCAGGAAGTTGAACTGCACCAGGGTCCACTATAGAATAGAGGACAATTGTCAGATCTGCACTTGACTTTAAAATCAGCAATTACTGCAATTTACAAATTCCTTAAGAGTCAATACTTTTTACCTTGTCATAGAGTAGGCAGTCAATTAATGTTGAAATCACAATAGTCAAAGCCCTACGAATGAGAAAAAAAAAGGGATTATGTAATAAATCTAGAAGAAAGGATAAATTATGTATGAAGTTGAGAGCACGGTACTAACCCTATGGGAATGCAGTCGTGAGTAATGAGTCTTAGCTTGTTGTCTTCCTGCCAGAAATGGTACACCAACAGAGGAACCCAAACAATCAAGGCTGTTGGACGAACAATGACTGCCAAGGCAACCAGGGTCAAATATTTTTTACTGGGGAAAAAAAATCAAAAATGTTTTGTAAACAATCTATTTTAGAGATGAAAGTATTCAAAAATGAGAAAGGTTAAGGTATCATGGGCTCTGACCTGCTATGTGTTTTGGAACCTGGCAGGGGGTAGTAAAAAAGAGCTAGACTAGTGAGTGTGGTCTCCATGGTGTTGGTCATAGTCCGGGTGCAACAGTACCATGTGAACCAGGAGCAGAGATGGCAGAAGAACTAGTGACAAAACAAGATGAAACAGCAAGGCTACAAGTGAGTCTGTGTCTGGGATTCAGTTGTAGGTGGTGAGAGGATTAAGACTCAATGAATCATTACAAAAAACCTAAGCTCTTACACTTAAAGCACAAAACATACAACAAAAGGGAAGATAAAAGGCAAACAAAAAAAGCTCAAAATGAAGTACTGCAATGATAGTATAATGATGATAGTATGATACGCCAAAATGTTTTCTTTGTTCCTAATTATGTTTAGTATTTTAACACCTATTTTCTATTTATGGAATCATACATTTTCTTCATTACGTTACATTACAGGCATTTGGCAGACGCTTTTATCCAAAGTGACTTACAATAAGTACATTTTCTTCTTTTTACTTAATGCTTTATATTTACGGTTTGAGAGCAAGGACTTTTGATTGTTGGATACAAGCAAAGGAAGAAAATGCAGGAGCCTTGCCTGACACCAAAACAGAAAGGGCTGTTTGGTCAAATGAGTTGTATTGGAACATATAGAGGCAAAAAAAATTACCGTCCATTTTGCAACATCGGGATGCTCCAATGTTTGGATGAGCAAGTAGAATTTTACATCTGCAAATGCAGCCAGGAGCGCTTGAATTATTCGTGGAAGCCATATCTGCAGAACCAGTGATTTTAGTGGAACAATGTGACCACAAGAAATTAATATGGTCAAAAATATGCTGATAAAAAGTTGTCTGAAGTAGTAAAATATATGGACTTGCCAAGAGATAAACTGAGTCATAGCTTATGAAGTGTAATATCTTGTATATAAATGCAAAGAAGAGTGGGTAGGAGAATCCTCTTATTCCTGCCTTCCATTCCCAGGTCAGATATCCATAAGTGAAACTGTCAAGGTTATAACATCAAAATAATAATAACAATAACAATAATAAGTATAGCAGCACTGTCACACAGTTGAACATTATAATCACAGTAATTTTCCCCCAAAGGATATTTGAAAACCATATTATGGGAAACTTCCAGGGACTGCCAGTACTCATCAGGGACAAAGCTGGTTTGGACCAGGAAGCAATTGACAAGTCGGAATGCCACAGAAAATAGAGCAACATTGGCTCCCAACACATCTGTGAATTCAATAACATCATTTCATTTTAGTATTAAAATGGCTTACATTAACCGATAGCAATATTTGATGATAAAATGTTACAAATAAGGGCGCCCACCATTATTTAGAGGACATGCATCTTCTTTGTCGTATAGTTGGGATTTTCGTTTTCTCAGTTTCACAGCTTCAGCTTTATTCCCAAACCGAGCGCGAATCTTTTCCATCACTCAACTTTGTCATACAGGCTGTTTGCACAATATTATAGCAACATAGTTCAACCTGACCTGTGGTTACTGTAGAAGGTGTAAATCAGGTTTGTTCAGTCAGAGTTGTTATGGACGTTCCCAGGTATACAGTAGGGTTATATAAACCACCAACAACAGTACGTTTTCATTTCAATGAAATCATACAAAGTGCATTAAACTGAAGAAACTGTTTGATAGCAAAAAACGAGCTGTTAACCGGTTGTTCACACTAGCTCACGCCATGGGCTGCAGGGGAACAACGAGAAGTGCTCTCCGTTTATTAGCGTCTTAGTCTTATGTGCAATAAAACTAATTCAGACTCCAAGAAAACAACAAAACAGTATACATCACTGAGCTTATGCAGAGTGCTTCCTGTTCCCCGCGCACTTCCGGTGGAACGCTGCTCCCTTACTTCGCAATAAAAGTTCTGAAGCTTGAACAGAAATAAGGTCAACAATACGGACATATTTTCATAGATAGGTGCATTACATCAATAATATCAAAATTGTATTTTTGACAGAGAGTAAATTATTAAGATAATTTGTCTCATTTATATATTGAATCTGTAGGTGTAGAATCAGAAATTGTACATCAACTTCCACCATCAGACCCCAACACACACACACACACACACACACACACACACACACACACACACACACACACTATAATCCCTAACCAAAGTCTACAGAGATCTGCTGCAAACAAGGATGTGCAGATGGTTCTTAAGAGGATGGAGGTGAGGGTTGAAGTCAAGTCCAGTGCTAAACGAGTTGATTCTTTCAGACCCTCTCGTTCTCAGCGGAGGTTGCCCTAGTGAGGAATGTGTAAGTCCATTGAGCTCCACTGGATTATCCCAAAAAATTAAAGAATAGGCCCCTTCGGCCAACACCGGTGGCAAATAGAAAGGCTTTTGTTTTTCATCCCTGCGGAAAAAGAGAAGGAGAAAAACTACAGCTTTCTGAGTGGACTGAGAATGACTCTGCGGGAATCTAGCTGTTTAGGCAACGTGGTGAATTAAGTTGAATTAAGTTGAATTAAGTTTGTGCTTGTTTCCATTGTTGTGCACATGACAGCCTTGTGGGTTACCTACAAAGTAATTATATCATTACAGGCCACCGCTTCCAACATAACTTGCTTTAATTATTTAGTTATTGTGCTCTCTGCTGACCTGGCAGCTCTCATTGGCAAGATTTTACATTCCATAGACGGGTGTTTCATGCGCTTGGATGCCAAGAGACTTAATTAAGGTTAAGCACCTTGGTCAAGGGGCTCTGAGGGCCACATTGCTCCATTGGGGATCTTTGGAGGGGCCCCTTGCCTTGCTGACCAGAAAGGTTACAAGAAAAACATGGTAGAGAAAGGAGGGGTGTGGGGTGAGGAGTGTTGGCTGCTACTACACACAAAAAAGGTCCTGGGTCAAAAATGACCCTCACACTGGGTCAATATATACAGTATATACAGCAGTTATACTCTATATAACTTGCGTTTTACTCCCGTGAAATCAAGGATATCGCTTTGAAATACACAAGCAGAAATTGAAATACACCATTGAGTGGACCAAGAATAACAAACTACAACTACATTGAAGTTGACGTCAAACTAACCTCGACAGCTGTAGCTAGCAACATCTTCAACAATGTATTAAGGCCACATACCAGGAAGAACTTTTGACAACAATATCATCACCAAAATGCAGCAGTAATGATGTTGACTTCCTTTTTCAAGAAAGCAGAGTGGAAGGGTTCAAACAAATCCTAAATTTCAGAAAGAGAAACCGTACAGTAATGAGAAGTGATACAGCAATTTCCCAATGCAATAGAAAATACTATAACGATTTCCTAAGTAAGACTACTCATGATTCATTGGGAACATCACGCGCCATCTACTGACCAGTAGAGGCAAAATGAATGGAAGTCAATGAGCATTTTCCTTCAGAGCTTAGCAACAACAATGTAAACAAACAGAAAATAACAATACAATTATTTTCAGTAACTTAAATAAGCATGTTTGTTATCGCAATATGACCTTTGTTGGATTGAAAATTAAATACACTTGTGCACCGTTAAGAACGTTAATGGTATAAACAGTGCAAACTTTTAGCAGCTAGCTAGCTAAGCTTACCGATAAAAGCTTAAGCTTCAAATGTAAGATATGTAAAACTATTAATAATTTTAAATACCTACTTAAGTGTCTAAAATGTGTGTTAAATGAATGTAGAAGGTTTGAAGGCAATGTTTGAAGGCAAGTGGAAGGTATTATCTTAAAGTTAAGAAAAATTTAACAACAAACGTGACAACTTTGCTGTCAATAATCCCATTTATTTGTATGTTTTTTTCTTAGGAAGCACATTTTCTGAGTACAAGAGTACTCAAGAATATATTTTTTTCGAAGAAGGTTTTGTGAATCCAGCCCACGGTTTCGAAAAAGCATTGAAGCATCAGGTTCTTCCTTGCCCCATTGACTTACAGTGGAACTTAGAGGATATTGGCAACTGGAATGTTATTGGGAGTAAAAACAGGCCAAATTACTGTACAGATTATTTCCAGGTTGCGCTGCACTTATTCTACTTAATTCTCCTGCCAAAAACCCATCAAAAGAGGCACATTGCCCACCACAGGCCAAAGTCCCGCCACATGGTGACGACAGAAAACACAGTCAATGTTTGCCAAATCCAAGTAGCTGCCTCAGCACTGTGGTCAGATCACAAGAAAGGGTTGGAAACATCTGTGGTCAACTTTGGCAGGCGATACAAAGTCCTCATGCAGCTAAATAAGGACCACAAATAAAACACACGTGCTGTAACACAAATTACATCACCCTGTAGTAGCACAGAGAGGTGAAGTTATAGGCACCATAGGCACTAATGAGTGATGTATATGTACTATATAGCAATGTTTTTGCCCAAACTGTGCGAGGGAAGCTATGGGTATTTGTTGTGTGCAGTGTTCAGTGATTACTAGATTTCCACTATTACCTTTACTTTGTTAGTTGTTTTAGTTTCTAACAGCCTTCAGCAGAATAACTAGTCAAACTATTCAATCAGAGACTGCTAACCGACCTGGATGATGTCATATAAATCCCATTGACTATTTGTTATAAATTAAGGCATTTACTAATGAAACAGAGCAACCCACTGTACTTCTACTTATGCCAAGCTAATATTAGCTAGCTATGTTTGTCTATTTTCTGAAATGTAAGGGGAACAAAGTCTCAAATGTAAAATAATAAAGACGTTTCATGTGGAAGGAAATAGTTTTTTATACATTTATTGTTCAGCAACTCAGACAAATACAGCTGAATGGGAGGATGAACCTGACAAAACCGCATTTCACAAACTAACTAACAAACTAACTCACTGTCAGACTGGAGACACAAGAGACATTTTGTTTCCAATAATCCAAAAAGAAATGGACTCGAGTGTTTATCTGTAGCTTGTAGGTATCTAACAAGAAGCTAACAGCCAAGTCATGAGTCAGTAAGCTAACATCCACCCGGCCGCTGATGGCCGTCATCCATAAAACCTTGGTTTTTTCTGACTCTACCTTGCGTCCTCTGATCTCCACCTGGGACTGACCAATTTAAATCATATATACAAGCCCCCCCAGTTCTACTCATATTACGTTTCAAATACTGCAGCCAGAAATTATTTATTTATTCAATTCTGGTCTAAACTAAAAAAATTTAACAGAAAACACATTTAGAACTTAGTTATAGTGAATCATCAAAGACATTATATTTCTATTAGTATTTTTTTTCCATATGTATACATGTGAAAAGTGCAATGTAATGTAATGTGTAAGGTGCGCATGCTATTTTCACTACCTGCCTCACCCAGGTATGTAGTATTGCAACACAGACATAACAAGCTCTAAATCAAATTTGATGAATGAATTCCACAATAACTAAATATCTGCATGTTCTAGACATCATAATAATCAAAAAAAAATATTTAAGGCATTTTACTGACTTGAATCTTGACAAATCCAGTCAAATCCAGAAATCCAGTTCTGAACACTGGCGCCCCTCAGGGCTGCGTCCTCAGCCCCCTTCTGTACACCTTGTTTACGCACGATTGCGTCGCCACTTCCAGCTCCAACACCATCATAAAGTTTGCTGACGACACCACCATCCTGGGCCTCATCACAGACGGTGATGAGACGGCCTACAGAGAAGAGGTCAGAGCCCTGGCAGTGTGGTGCCAGGACAACAACCTCTCTCTCAACGTCAGCAAGACTAAGGAGCTGATAGTGGACCACAGGAAGCGGCAGGAGGGGCCACACAGACACTACCCCATCGACATCAATGGAGCTGAAGTGGAGAGAGTCCGCCACTTCAAGTTCCTTGGTGTTCACATTTCCGACGACCTCACCTGGACTCACCACACGGACACTACAGCGAGGACGGCCCGCCAACGCCTCTTCTTCCTGAGGAGGCTAAAAAAGGTTGGTGTGTCCCCCAACATCCTCACCAACTTCTACAGATGCACCATTGAGAGCATTCTCTCTGGCTGCATCACTTCTTGGTACGGCAGCTGCTCCGCCCAGGACCGCAAGGCCCTACAAAGGGTGGTGAAAACCGCCCAGACCATCACGGGCAGGGTGCTGCCCACCCTGGA
>CABFOQ010054940.1:5641-19681 GCA_900660455.1 Gephyroberyx darwinii | reverse complement strand
GGGTGTTTCCCTGCAATGCATGATGGGATAGGCTCCAGTCCCCCTGAATAGGAATAAGCAGGATGTTGCTATTTTGTAATTAACGCTCTCAAGTTTACCGCCACTAGGTAGATAGGTAGGTTGGTAGGTAGGTAGGGAGGTAGGTAGGTAGGTTGGTAGGTAGGTTGGTCGGTAGGTAGATAGATAGATAGGTCGGTAGATAGGCAGGTAGGTACATAGGTTGGTAGGTAGGTAGGTAGGCAGGTAGATACATAGGTTGGTAGGTAGGTAGGTAGGTAGGTAGGTACATAGGTAGGTAGGTAGGTAGATAGATAGATAGGTCGGTAGATAGGCAGGTAGGTACATAGGTTGGTAGGTAGGTTGGTAGGCAGGTAGGTAGGTTGGTCGGTAGGTAGGTAGATAGATAGGTCGGTAGATAGGCAGGTAGGTACATAGGTTGGTAGGTAGGTTGGTAGGCAGGCAGCCAGGTAGGTAGGTTGGTCGGTAGGTGGGTAGATAGATAGGTCGGTAGATAGGCAGGTAGGTACATAGGTTGGTAGGTAGGTTGGTAGGTAGGCAGGCAGGTAGGTAGGTAGGTAGGTACTTTATTGATCCCTGGGGGAAAATTTCTTAGCTACAGCAGCCATACGGAGAATAACACAAGAAATAGAGAAATAGAATGAAACTACAATGTAAATAATAAAATAACAATGACAAATTAAAACAAATATTTAACTAAAGCACAAAGTTATGCAATGCAGTGCAAAAGTCAAACTATTTACAAAAGTAAAATGTGCAAGAAGTGGGAATGTGCATAGTAGTTCACTAACATGGAGACTTCGATGCCAGTAGGTGCGTCCCAGTCTGGACTGAAACCATTCACATCTAACAGCTGGCCATAACCACTGAGGCTGTTATTCTTCAGTCTAGCTTCTCGGGATCCGGGCAGCGTCGTGTTATGAGCAATAATCTGAGGTAATTGGGTCAGGAGGAGGCGGCGGCGTGTTGAGGGGAGTCGCAGCCCTCAGCGAGCATGCTGGGGGAAGCCTCACCTGAGGACGCACTACTGGCAGGGCTGCAGAGACGAGTCAACGAAACAGAAAGAAACGAGCTCGTGAAGTGTCGGGGCTTTGTCGTGTAAAAGTTTGAAATGTTAAGACAGTAAGCCAAATACGTTTTGGCTGCGGCTGCTGGATGAGTCGCTGCTACTCGCCTCTCCAGCAGTTAACCACCAGACTCTTTTCCTCAGCTCGTTTTAGAGGTAGGTGTACATTTTTATATACTTTATTGTAGTAATTTGTAGTATTAACAAATTCTTATCATGTCTAATATCAGTTTTGTTCAAATGACTAAAATGACTAAAGTTATACAGATTTGTTTTTCGTTAATATTGTTATTACCTACGTTAGAAACAGACGGTATTTTAAAACTACTCTGGCTATATAGAAAATCAATATCCTGGTGATGTTGGAAATTCTCTGTTCAATGCAGACAAAAAAATGTGTTTGTGACTTTAATGCATTATATTGGATGATGGGTAAATTGTCATTTTATAATGTTTCTCACAGAAGTGGTGAGATTATGCTCCAAATATAATCTGGTATAGATTACTGATCACTTTCTAAAAATTGGAATTTGTACCATAATCTACTGGAGATCTAGCAACATAATCTGATTACTTTTACTTTCGGTTTGTAAAGAATTTGTAAATCTTCTACAACCAGGATTAACCGTTACTTCACGTCATGTGTTTGTATCTATACCTCAACCAAACTGAGGCAGCAGGGTGCCACAGTGAGCAGGGAGACCAGAGTACGAGCCCCCATGCCGGCAAGCCTTCGCACTATTGAAGGACCTTCAGTAAGACATTGACTCCCTGTGGAGCGGAGCAAGTAAAAGGAGAATTTCCTATGGGGATCAATAACATTCATTCTTTCGTACATCTTCACCTTGTTTCAGATAAATCCATCAAGTAGTCACCTTGATTTTTTTGAAATTTAAGAAAACCACAAGTGGTCCTGCCTGCCATTTTCCACCTGGATGCTGACGTCCTGTCGTCAACATCTTCTTCACTGTGGCGCCGCTCGTCTGGGTGCGTGGCTTTCCATGGACGCCGCTGAAATCGCTGCCAGAAGCACTCCCAGCATGCCCTTTTCAACACACTGACACTCCCTAATGAGACGTGTCTATATTGAATTTTCACTTCATCCATTACAACTTTCACTCTTTATTTTTGCACTGCTTTACACAATGGAGGCACTCAGGAAATCTCTCCACCCTGTTGAGTGGCGAGGCGGCGGGTGCAGACGGGAGTGCTAAACCCGTTCAGGTGGATTTCTTCTACATCTATTTATTATGTTTCATTTCATTCATTTACCAGATTTATTACAGAGGGAGCCGTATGGTGAAAAAGACCCACTGTGGCTGCTTTGGGGGTTGATTTTTGGAGTGTTCATTGGCCCTGTAGGACTGTATTGGAGAGCTGTGATGACAGATTGCTTGTTATGATGGGAAAATGGAGTCCAGGTACAAATATGGTGGAAGTGGCGTTGAGCAAGACACCGAACCCTGACCTGCTCGTTCTCTCTCGGTCACCGTAAGAGCGTCAGCTAAGCTTTTCACAGCATCTGTAGTTCAATCATGAGAGGCTAGGTTTACAATTATGACCGTTTATTAACAGACATGAGAAACGAGCATGAGCAGAGGTTTGGTAGACTCCAAGAGGGATCCAGCGATAGGGTGAAGCTCCCCGGGGCAGGAAGGAGGCAGGAGAACCCCCCGGGCTGAAGATCTGACCCTTCTGGATATCTGATGGAGCCGTGATGATGGTGGTGGTGGGGGAGGAGGTGGTGCGTCAGTCTGGTGAGGTTTAGCAGCTGAAATGACAGAAACACTGAAGCAGCTGAGGGGAAACAAATAGAAGGAAATGGTTAGTGATTGGTTTCTGGAGAGGGAGGAAGGGGAGGAGAAAGGAGGTGGGTTACGGTAATTGGACGATGCAGAACTGAGGACGTGCTTGACCTGCTGACAGAATAAGGAGGGCGGGAAGTAGCCTTCCTGATTGAACTAAGCTTCATTTTCAGCAATGCCGTCTCATCGGTCAAAGATCAGGGTGCTATTTTACAATCTTACTTAACTCTTTTTTTGAAAGCACCCTTTATTCCCACAGTTACATCAGGTCCTCAAAGACACATGATGATGGTGATTCTTTTGCATCGCCGTCGTATCCATAAAGAAACATTATTGCTCTAACACAGATCCTGGGCTGAGTATCCAATCCCAGAAAAAGCGTAGATGTTGCAACACGATGATTTAAAACATCCTTTTATTGAATAAAACTACCAATAAAAACCTTGTTTCCCTCCCAGTCAAACGTCCAGGGCACGGCCGTCGTCCTTTGTGTTTTATCATCAAATAAACTTTGGATCCATTCATTCTTCTCCCTCGTTTCAAAAATGATGCTTCTGATTCTGTCTTTACAATAAAATGTGTTTACGATTACGTCTTCACAATGTACTAACACATCTCATGCTTTTGGGTCTTTTCTCCCACTCTGATCTGCTTCCCCGGGAGGCCGGATGAAGCCCGAGGCCCGCTGATGAGTCATTCTGTCATTGTCCGCTCATTCGCTCAGTTTGCCTCCAATTTGCTCGTTCATTCAGTCTTTATTTATGTCCTCTGTCTCTCTTTACCCCACTTCCCCTTTACTTCTCTGAAACGCGTGAGCTGAAGATGAATGCTAATGCAGCCATTTCCCATAATAAGGGTCCGTGAGTGGGCAGCGCCGCTTCCATTAGTGGCATTCCCACTGACTACCATGAAAACAAAGGAAGACAATTTTGTTGTACAGAATAATTGCTTCTCACTTACAAGAGGAAATTGCCACTTTATTTTTAGTATTAGAGTATTAGAGTATTATTTTACATCTCCTGCCTTCCCTTGAGTATTTGACAATATTTATCTCTCAAAGTTTCCAATGCTCACAATTTGCACTTATAACCAAAGTTGCGATTTATTAAAAAAATCCATCACGATGTCAAAGTCAGCAGTTTAGCGTGATTTTCTCAATTTTTCTGTCAAAAATGAATTTCCAAAGATGTGAATGCTTAGACAAATCGGCCGATCAGTGGAACTTTTGATCGCTGGCATCTCTGAGGTTTGAGAAAGAGCCCATGGTGCTGTAGAGATTATAGATATACACACAGAGAGGTGGGAATGAGCGGGATACAGTGTTCAGATCATCGGTGAACCAAATCTTTTTTCGTATGTTATCCATGTGAACTGTTACCTGTTTGGCTCTCTGTCATCAGGTGGTGAGAACAGCAACTTGAATGTAATCCTGACAGGCATGAAGACTGCTAACATCACTACCCAGTTAGCCGTACAAGAGCTTGGACGGCCACATGTACATCTGCACCAAACTGAGTCAGCATCCATGACACATTATTAGTTTGTCTGTGCAGGCTACAGCCTCGATTTCAAGTTCATTAGCCCGACATGTGATCTTCGTCGTCTGTCAGAAAGTTTTTTTGCTGAACTGAAACCCACCTAAGGGTATCCACGTCTCCAAAGGACTCGCTGATCTGAGCAGTGGCTGCAGAGCAACAGAGCATGATGTGGACAGCTTCTGACGCCTGTGGAGGCTTTGTTGTTGCAGTAGATTGATGAGGTTTATTTATAGAGGATCAGAGTGAAGGTTGAGAGAGAGAGAGGGAGAGAGAGAGAGAGGAACAAGAGGAAATAAAGGGTGGTAATGGATTTAGCAATCTAAAGGGACTTGTTTCATACAGGAGGCTCAGTGAAGACGGGTAGAAAGAACAAGAGAGAATCAAGACAGGAGACAAAACTGTTATTGTCGACGTGCAGAAATGTGCTCTCGGCTCTCTGCGGTTAAGACGGTAAATACCCGGTATGACGGATGAAACCAGAACAGCACAGCAGAGCTCCAGTGCAAACATGGCATTTCTGGTGTTGAGTTCAGGGCAGCCCAATGCAACGCTGCACTAAATCTGTCCTGGAGCTGAGTGTCCGATCAGCCTTAATCCAGATGCTTTTGCTTTGCTCAAATTAATTTCTGTTTTTTTCTGCACACAGGAAGTGATGAATTGAAACATTTAGCTGAGGACATTTAGTTTACCGACGTCACGTTACAGGTAAGTTACTCGCCGACTTGCGACATTGCCCAGTGCAGCTTTAATAGCACGTTGCTTTTCTATTGTTTCTTCCTCGTTGTGTTGTGTTGTCATTTTCTTTCTGTTATCTACTTCAGTCCTGTCTTCGCTAGTCATCTTGGTTTTTATCTCACGCCTGCTTCTTCTTCTGCAGTTCATCACAGCGCAAATAAATAAACTAACGCAAACAAACTACATGAAGTTAACATACGTGCTCGCTGTTAAGTTCAGCAAAGTATTGTGGGGGTGGGGTTCAGTTTGGTGGGTCAGGTTAAGGGAAGTAATATTTCTCTCCGTTATTGTTATTCTGTCCTTCACCCCGTTATTCTCATCTGACCACCAGGCGAGGAGATGGACTAAGAAAACAAGGGAAGGAGAGAGGAAGGGGAGCCATCGGAGCACATGCATTATGTATCATATCCTACAGTGAGGAGCTCGGCGTCGGTGAGAGAGTGGGAGAGAGAGTGGCCGGCAGTGCACCGAGGTGAACACAGGGAATACTAATGAGGAAAATGAATCCGCTGGAAGGCAAATCTGATGAAGAGCTCAGAGAAACAGGCAGGGCCGCGTCGCTTATCAGAGAAAACGGGGGAACGAACGGACGGGAAATCAACGAGGGATCAATCCAGAACGTTGACTAGATCTCCCCTCGCTCTGCTCAAGATAAAAAAAAAAAAGAGATCTGATCACTTATAAGAGTTGAGTCATTTCTGCTTTGGAAAAGAAGGAAGAGATGAAGTGTTAAATTCTAAAATGCAATATCGCAAAATTGTTTTTTGGTGTTTTTCTAAAGACGACGCAGTTCCCGCAGCACTTTGGTGTTAACAGGTGGAGTTTTTAAAGTCAACCTAGTTTCACTCCAGTCATGCAGACTGGTGTCAGCCAATCAGAATCAAAGAGCAAGAGCTTCTTTCTAGACCGACGACCAACAATCATACAGGAGAAATCCATCGAGGAGAGGAGAGATTTCTCCAGTACTCTCAATAGTCCACAGTCCACTGGCAACAACAGTTAGCGCTACCGCTGTTGCTCTCTCCACCCACACACAAAACCCACAGTTGATGCTGCATTCATGTCATATAGGAGTTACCGTAAATACGATTCTCCAACTGGGAAAAAGCATTCAACCTCCAAGTGGTATTTCTAAATAGGAAATATGGGAACTTTTTGAAGGTGCCGATATCTCCCGCCTGCTGGTGCAAGTAATAGAAGGGTGTCAAACATGGCTGCCGCAAATCTACAAAAGTCCAAGGTCATAAAAATAATAATTAGTAGTTATATTCCCACTAGTACGCTTCTGCACAGTCGACTTTTCATGATGAACTAGAAGACTACCTATTGTGAAGGCATTTCATTTTGCTGGTAGGTCTGAGTTAGTGTGAGTGCAAGAACACACACAACATGGATGATGCACACGCTACTCAGTGTTTCTAAGCCATAAGGCACCAAAATATAGTGATTGTGCTTGACTTGCATCATTCAAAGTACGGCTGATTTAGCTGTACAGTGTCCCATCACCCGCCGCCTTCACTTCCTGTGGAGACAAGTCACACTCCAAGTCTTGTGGGAACAGAGACCTTTCCATCGCGTAGTTCCTTGTAGCTCAAAACCATGTTATGTCTATATTTCATTTAAACTTGACCACTCTACTACACAAAACAGCCACACGTCATCTAAACGACTTACCGTTTAGCTGTAGAGCTGCCACCAGTTGACATTTTCTCCCTCGTTTTCTTGAGATAATGCTAGTCGCCTACCATCGCTCAGCATAGCGTACGCTAAAGAGGTAGCATGAAGCACCGGAGCGAACGACGGATCAGGGCCACATGGATGAATGTGGTGTCTGTATGGGGGTCTAACGACGCCCCTGCCTCCCACCCTGCAGTCTGTTTTCCTGGCCGGCAGACAGCACGTTCAGCCAGGTCCTCTGGTTCTCTCGCATGCAGCCAGACACTGTCGGCATCATCAGGGCCGTCCTGCTCTTTATCTACTCCAGTCCCTGGCAAGCTCTCGATGTGAACCCCATGGGCTTGGATGAAATCTGCGGGACCAACTGGGGCTGATTTGTGAGTGCGATTACTGCAGCCAACTGGCTGGCTGCAGCTGAGCTACGGATGTCTTGTTAGGAGAATTTGATGATGATAGTGGCGATGATGATGACTGAGATGGTAGTGATGGCGATTATGAGTGGAATGGCACTGATGGTTATGACTGTCAGCAGGCCTGGGTCAGATAGATAGCCTGTGTGTGCCTGACTAGAAGAAGTCAGATAAGGGAAGATGTTAGTCACAGAAAAGATGGTGATGGTCTAAACATAGTATGTGGCAAATCCCTTCTCTTCTGGAATTGAATGATAATTGAAGTATGATAAAGCAAGTCAGAAAAAAAGGTCAGATTGTCTGGACCTCCTGACCCCTCCTTTATCAGCCAGTTCAGTTGATTCATTCATTCAGGTACATTCACTTACATTCACTTAAGTCTTTACTCTCCCGTGAGAGAAATTTGGATTGCAGACAGGTTTTACAATAAAAACACAACATCATGTACCATACGGATATGAATTGAGGCAATAGGTTCATATCATATGGCTCTATTGTATACATATAGCATACAAAAAGCACTTACAGGCTTAACAAGCTGCATCATTACTTGAGCAGTACTCTGGCGTCAAAGTGAAGCAACATAGAAGCATGCTGCATGAGAACCAATAATCAATACAGACGTTCTCCTCGTAGAGCGTTGTGACTTGACGGTAATGAAACTTCGTCCAGGTTTCAATAACGTAACAAGATCTGTGAGAGAAAACCCTGAGACCAGGAACTCCCAGAGTAAAGCCTCCTCTACAATTGGTCTCTCTGTCTCTCCCTCTCTCTCCTTCCCCACTTCTTCTCTCTCTGTCTCTTTCTTTCTAGCTTCCTCTCACTGTTTTACTCTGCAGCGTTCAACACCAGTCGATTGTCGAAAACAAATATTCAGACAAGCGGGGTATAATGATCACTTGGCCGAAGGGGCAAGTAAAAACATCTCAACAGCGTGGGTCAAAGAAACAAATACTCTGACTAGCATGAGTATGTGGCCAGTATTACACTGTGTATGACCGGATTGGTTGAAAAGAGTCGTGCAGGTTTGCAAGCTGCTCAACTCTGAAGAGAGAAGTGAGAGAAAAAGTGAGAGGAAACCTAAATAGATGTATAGATATTTAGTGGAAAACAAGTATTGAAGTGAATTATTGAATTATTAGTATTAGGGGGGGTCACAATATGGCAGGTGATGAAGAAACTGTTCAATTTGTGGGGATTTCCCTCAGATTGAAGAGACATTGTAGAAAGAGTCGATTCTCCATCATATGTCAACGCTATTGCCTCAACTGATGCAGCCTGGGGGCCTGACATGCTCCATGCACGAAACGCTTGACACTGAAATAACACAGTAGGAATGAAAGATATGGAGGATTTACCTTAAACTCCAACGACCTGGGTTCAATGCTCTAGTAGATAACTCATGCAAAGTTAGATAATAAAGGGAATGCCCTAAATATAATTTATCAATTTAACTTTAATCATTTAATACATGGTCAAATCATCATGATGAACCTTTTGAGGCAGACAAAGAAAAGCTGCCAGAGAGGTCTGAAGCAAAAAACGAAGCGGAACGGCACCAACCAGCCACGATAGCCGGGGCAGTGATGGAGGGATTTCTTTCAGTGCATCACTTGAGCAGCTAGAAACATTTTTTTTCTGCACGCAGTAGATTAGCAGAGCTGGGGTGAAACGCTGCCTAAATACACAGCAACAGAAGTGCTTAGTTGAGGCAGAGCCCGAGGTTCGGTGAAAAGAGCGCTAACAGGTGAACCGTCAATTATTTCCCCCATTAAATCCACTTCAGTCATGAGTGGGAGACGTGGATGAAAGAGAGAGGACAGGTTAAAGAAACATTTTGAAGCTCTCTCTTTCTCTCCCTGTGATTTATTTTGTCACTTTCGCTCTCGTACTTTTTTTTTCCTCTATGTGTTTCCATCTTTTTCAAAACTTCTTCTAAAAACTTGCCTCAAAGCAGCAGCAGAGGTAGTTTTCGTACGATGAAACAAGTCAGAAAAAAAGACTGGTGAAGACTGTGTGACCCAGGTCAGATTGTCTGGACCTCCTGACCCCTCCTTCTTTTATCAGCCACATTTTCTCAATTCGGTTCAGTTCAGTTCCATTCAGGTACATTCAATTACATTCACTCAAGTCTCAGGGTGAAGATTCCCGCGGACAGGCTGGCGACCGGTGAAGATATAACACCTCTGGGATAACAGATCGGAGTCTTGATGCCGCGTCGGTCGGTCTGCTGAGAACAGCTGAGGGAGTAAAAGTAGAACATGAGAGAAGGTGTGTGAAGCGTGGACTCTTGGTGATTGGACGATGAGTAATGATGTAATACTGAAGGGCATTTTCGAGCTGCAGCACTACTGGAGTTGAGATCGCTTCGCAGGATCCACTCCATAAATGAACCTACGTCTCTTCTAGTGCTCACTCCTCTTATTGCATCTTCTGGCGTCTCTTTTACATTACAGAAATATTGTCAAGCACTCTGACTCTGACCCTTCCACTCCTGACTGTTACTTGCTCTTGCTTATAACATCTAAACTAGGAATTTAAAGACTGGCAGGTGAAAGCTATGACGGCTTATTGACTTGTAGGGGAAGGCGTAGCATCTAATTTTAGAATGAGTTGTTCACATAATGATGAATGAACTTTGAGATTTTCTTTTAATGACATATAAAATGTATTATTATTATTATTATTATTACTGTAATAACAATCAATCCACCACTTACTAGCCATGCACGTGTCTACAATAAAAGGTCTTAAAGTCAAACTGGCGAACTGGAGTGAGGTGAAGTGAACAGCACAGCAGGATTAGACTTCTCCCGAGCTTAGTGGCCTTTTGCGCCATTGGTAGATTTCACCAGATAAAGCCTGTCTACGTATCACTGATTCATGCTATGAGGATGTTTTGTTGCCATAGCAACCTGTGAGACAAATCCAAATCGATTTGTATTATTTTTTAAAGAGCTTTCTATTTCTACTTTTATATTTTCAAGAGTCTTCCTATTTTTTTTTAATCTTCAACAGAATAAAACCATTGACTTCAACTGTGTTACAAAAGAATATGATCCACTCCTGTCTGATTAGCTCCTGGTTTTGAAGAACAAAAATCAATGCAGAAAACATGTAATCCGTAATGCATTTACAGTATGTTGTTGTTGCAGACTTCTCACTGCAATCATCACAAAAACATCACAGAGATAAAGGCGGCAAAACAACGTTCAGTTTTGGCATGTAACGGCAGTCTCTTCAACCAGGAGCTGAACCATTACTTCCACCATAATGACATTTCCAATGAGCCCTCCTTCTCTCTCCCCTTTCACATTACCTTGCATATCACGTGTTTACTTCTTTATATGACTTATATTTGGCTGTTATTATCCTGGACGATTGCATGCTGTAGTGGCTCCAATCCCTCGTATCCAGAGGGTCGGACTCAACAAGAATCGTGTTGTTTTCCCTTGCCACTCTCTTCCCACGGTGATTCATGTACTTTTGAAGATTTACTCCAGCAGAGCCAAGTGCTGCCAGAGCACAAGATTTACTGTAGATTTGAAGTCCCTCTTTGCGCTTTCTCTCAGCGGTTGCATATCACTCCTCACGCCAACTTTCTCTAATGACAAACATGCCATCCACAAATCAGATATCCTATAGGCTCACATCTGCCCATCTTTCATACGCTACTGTTCCCTCTACACAATGAAGGTCAACACATGGTAGCAGCATGGCATTGTATGTATGACTCCATTCCTCTCTTTGTGTCCGCCTGTACAGCAGCAGAATAGTGCTCATTCTCTCTGTCTTTCAGTCAGCATGCTGCTAATCACTTTAATCAAAACCAGAAAAGCATTAAATTGATGGCTGGGAGGGCGGCGACGGTATCTGATTGGTGACAGTGTGCGCAGTAAAACTAGAAGGCACTGGGACAAAAGGCTTCTTTAACAGCTACAATCTCTAATTAGGAGATCAATGACACAATTTCATTAAGTGTAAACTCCCAAGGACTCTAATTAACTGCTGATTCTTGATATAAAACAGCAACTCCTGATAAAACTTTTCTCTCCGCTTTAACTTTCTATGATTTCCTCCATGTGCTGCCAAGGCATCCTCCTTATCCTCCAGTCTGTCCATCTCTTCTTCTGGTTCTTCTGCTCTTGTGTTGCAGGTAACAGCCTGTTCCTAATCACTCATAAAAGCCAGAAATGCGTTAAAGGAAAAATCCATCCCATGACGCTTTCTCACTGCTAAACACAGCTATTGGTGATGTAGCTTGGATGTCTGGGTCTGGTTTGCTGTTTAGCATGTGTCATTTTCTTGTTCCTGTGGATGAATGCCCAATCGCAGATGAGATGATGAGTCAAGGCCGACTGAGCTGTCAGGCCGGATATTGTTATTGCGCTCTCCACCCAGCTGGATACAAGTCAAAGCAAATGTCGGAAATCGCTAACTGTAAGAGCAGAAGTAGTCGAGGCAGGTTAAGGGAAGGTGGGTACGACAAATGCATTGAACGTTTTTGAACATCTTGAACATCTTTTGACCCTATGCAGTTTGCCAGTTTGCCGGTTCATTCAGCAGTGACAGTGACCTTGTTTCAACTGTACAGCCTTCATCAGCAAGACGCAAGATGCCAACGAAGGCTGGAAAGATAAAACTGTAAAACTGTGTTCACTGTGAATGAACTGAACTCATTCATTCTCATTCAAGGGTCTCAGTTCACCTCACCTCCAGTATCCATGTTTGTAATCTGTAGAGTCACAACTTGTGTGTCAATTTGAAGAGCCAAGCCCAGACAGCCCCACCCTGCACGCATGCATACCTCCCCGGAAAGGTCACTTCTGTTATTAAAGGCTGTTTTCACGTCAGTTCCACTTTATCAGGTAGCAAGGTGGAGTGCGACAGGAGAGATGTGAAGAAGACATGCAACAAAGTTCACTTCTGTCTGGCTGCTGGAGGTTCCTGGCAGGAGCCCAACGTTCGGCACCCTGACATCTCCATAATAGATGGCCTCTAAATGGCAACAGGAAGCAAACTAATCTACCGGAGTCCAGCTGGGCCGACAGCGGGCCAACCTTTACCTCGCTTTGGGCGTGGAGAGCAAAGGAGATGGAGAGAGGGGGAGAGAGACACAAGGTGGCTTATTGTCTTTCTGTCAACCAAAACCTATTTGGGAGCAGAGAATGATTATGGAGACACAATACTGGTGGCATATTGTTATGATGGATGGCCAAGGCGGGGGAGGTGGTTATCCTAATGGTATTGTGTGCTGGCTGATTAAATGACAAATTGCCACTCAGAAAATATGTGTCGATGTCCCCGGTGTTGCCAAACATTTAAGCTTTATCAGCATTCATTACCGCTCGGCTATTGTGCCCCGGTTTTCGGTCGCTATGGAGAAGGGTAAAAATCACACAGGCAGGATATTTTTTGACATTTCCCTCATGTATTTTTGTTAAATAATGATGTTAACACCTCATGCAGTGGAATGGCGTCTGAAATGTGCCTGCTACAACTCAGGCTGTATATAGACTGTGACCAAGACAACAGCAGATGTATTTCTTTACACTCATGGATGTTACTCTGTTTATTGTATAGTGGTGTGTGCTCTCTCTCTTGGTTTGTTCTGTCTATCCGCCAGACCAAAAGGACCAAAAGGTCAGTGGTTTGAATCCCTGGACCGGCTGGGAAAATCTGGGGGAGACGATGAATATCAACAGCTACCAACCAAATGCCTCTGAGCAAAGAATTAACCCGCAATCGCTCCAGTTGAGCTGCCCGGCGGCCATCAGTAGAAGGATGTGTGAAGCTGTTTGAAAGTGAAGCGGGATGGTACTGAGGGAGGACAAAAAGGATGACGAATGAATAAAGAAAGGCGAAGGAGTGCCAGTGGATTTTGTTGTGAGTCATTACTGTAACACATACCAACAACAGTACATACTCCATATATTATATGGAGTATGTACTCCATATATTATATGATGTCTCAATGCCATTTGTTTTTAAAATGACATTTTCATTACTTCCACGACCTTGAGCAAGTAAAATGGGTCTTTAATGTTTTGTTCTGACTCTTTTGTGCTCCACAACGATGTTCCCTCCTGCCTCTAATGGCTAACCCACCAAAACACAGCTGTTGCTTATTACATCCAGATTCCTACTGATTCATCTGATTGCTAAGTGCTTGAACAAAAGAAATCACTTTAAATCACACCGCCATGCATCACTAATGCGTAGCTGAGCTGCAAGAGATGCCCAGAATCAATCATCTAAATGGGGCCGTGAAAGCATATGCTATTAAATGGGTTGTATCGGCAGCTAGGCTAACTACTCACCTCAGTGTGTCAGCCCACACTGCTGCTACAGGGGAGGAAATATTTTCATGCCCAGTTCCTCGTGTGAAACATGAAGCTGGGCATGTATTCCTTCATTCATTCATGCATTCACCCTGCAGTCTGCGGACAGTTAGCTCTTGCATGTTATACAGTGGAACCAAATGAATGTACATTTTAAAGTCTCTCAACCAACTACTGTAGTTACCAGAAAATTCCTTTCAATTTCCAACAGATTAACAAAAGGCAACATTGGATTTTTCCAATTATTTTCTCTTGCAGATGGAGCAAAGGTGCAGCAGCAGCTCTGCAAGCATTCCTACAATGGTTACCTCTGTAATCACAAATGAATGTTAGTCTGCTGAGAGTACTCTGGAATCATAGAGATGAGGAAAATACAGTGGCACTAGGGGTTTTTAACCTGGGTTTGGTCTTGCCCACCGCCGCCAGACTCTATAACTCATCACTGGACTG